>JAODAL010026983.1:0-55758 GCA_025379985.1 Phyllomedusa bahiana
CTGTACTGGGATGAGAGAGAGACCTGATGCTGTGCTGGGACGAGAGAGAGACACTTGATGTTGTGCTGGGGGGAGAGACAGAGACACCTGATGCTGTGCTGGGATGGCGAGAGAGACACCTGATGCGGTGATGGGATGAGAGAGAGACACATGATGCTGTTCTGGGATGAGAGAGAGAGATCTGATATTGTGCTAGGGAGAGAGAGAGAACTGATGCTGTGATGCTGGGAGAGAGAGACTCGATGCTGTGCTGGGGGAAAAAGAGACCTGATGCTGTGGTGCAGGGAAAGAGAAACCTGAGGCTGTGCTGGGATAGAGAGAGAGACATCTTATGAAACCCTATGTGAGCATTTTGTGTTAGTGCCATTGTCCCGTTTTGTGGGTTCCTTGCTGGGTGGAGTATCAGCACCTGATGCTGGGACGGAGAGAGAGACACATGATGCTGTGCTGGTACGAGAGAGAGACAACTGATGCTGTACTGGGATGAGAGAGAGACCTGATGCTGTGCTGGGGGAGAGAGATCTGATTGTGTGCAGAGGGGACAGAGCGACCTGATGCTGTGCTGAGATGACAGATAGACCTGATGCTATGTGAGAGAGAGATGCAGTCCCATGTGGGGAATCGTAGTATGCAGTCCCACGTAAAACAAAACTGTGCAGTCCCATACACAACTGATTTGTGAGACAGCTGCACAGTACCATGTAAAACACAACTATTTTGTGCAGTCCCATGTAAAACACACCTGTACCATGCAGTTCCATGTTAAACACACCTGTTCTGCACAGTCCCATGTAAAGCACAACTATGAAAATGTGCAGATCAGTAAAACATTTACAAACAGATAAAGCATATAGTTTTGTAGGAGAGCCATTTCCACTTTTTCTGTGCAGTCCCATGTAAAACAGTCATAGGAATGCCATCACATTTTCGGCAGTCTCAAAAAATCCAACGGTATACTGTGCTGCATAGACAGCAATGAAAAACCTGTGTGTAGTCTATACATCACGGGTATTTTCCTGTTGTATTTAAAATCTGGCAAAATATGCAACATGTTGCATATTACGCAGAATTCCGGTGGTATGCTGTTGGATTTCCATACATTCAATTGTACATGCCAAAAACAAATCTGAAAACTGACTTTGGCTTTTGCGCAAATCTGCAGCAAAAACCGCAGTCCAACAAATGTCAAAATGATGTGGGATTTTGGGCACCTTTTTGTCATTTGCTGTGTGCACATAGACTTAGTCTAGGATAGCTCAATCCAATATCAGCAGCTACTAGAACTAATTTTTGGAAAAGCATTTCTGCTGACTAGAATACATGAAAAATGTTGAAAAATGTTGAGGTTCTTGGTTCACATTTTTGATCAAACTGCTTAAAGGGGTTGTCTCGCTACAAAGAATAGCTTTCAAATTGTAGGGAACACAAATAAAGACATTTTCCAAAATATATTGCTTTGTTCCCCCTGTTTTCCCTAAGGAGATACAAGTGAATTTATGACCTCCCTGGCTATTTCAGCTCCCTCATAAAACCCAAACCCGTAAACAATTCTTTCCCCTGCTGTTTTTTTTCAATGAGAAACAGTGAGTGACTTCATCACACAGGTCCCCCAGGGATGTCCCCCCGTGCTGCTCAGCAGTAAAAAAGCTTGATTTATGTTAAAATAAACAGAACTGTAATTAGGGTTTTGTTTTTGGGGGTCAGATAAGAAGTCCTGTTATTTGTTTTGAGAAGCTAATCTGATCTAATTAGCATCTGAAGCACAGCACTGCACAGAGTTGTACAAGCATGGAGCTTATGCAAATGAGTCAGTCTGAACCAGGAAGTGACAGAGTATTTCATTCATGCATTCTCTGAAACTCTGAAGGGAGACAACTCCTTTAAGTCCACCTGCCAATCAGCAATGCGACCTCAGTAACAGTGGGAACCCACACAAATGATACCTCTCTTGGTGCCTGTTCAGACCTCCACATTTCAGGGATGGATGTGCAGACCAAATATTGTTTTCTAGACTGTTTGTATTGGGAAGTGGCTGCTCCCTCTTTGGGGTTTTCTTGTATTCCACCCACCTGCACAGGCTTTTAAATCAATGCAGAGTAACTTGTAGCTCGAGTCTTCTTTCCCTGAAATGTGGTGCTCTGAGCAGGCACCTCTCCTTTGCCCCAGCTCACACAGAATGAATCATCAGGAGCGTGCACACAGTGCATTTCAGAATCTCTACTTGGCAAACAGCAAAAAAAGGTTTCCAAATGCTGTAGCGAGACAACCCCTTTAACTTATTTTATAAAAAACCTAAATAGTATTTTACCACTAGAGGGCGCAAAATTTTGTACACTGTTCTGCAACACTACTGTACTGTAAGATTTTGCACAGTTACCACTTTCCTATTATATCTTACCTTGGTTGGGGTGTTACAGTAGCAGTAGGATGGCAGACATGACAACTACCATAACAACTAGTCAGCACCAACGATCATGCTGCAAGCGGGCGTTCAAATATAGTGTGGGGCACCTGTCCCATGTAACTGCCAATCACAGTTATCTCTGGTTCCAGCCACTGTAACAGGTGTGTTTAACTAATAGCCAGCAATTGATATGCATGAGGCAGGCCCGGTTCCAGAGCACATTACATATTGCCCTCTTGATATTATGATATACATGTACATTTGAGGAAGGGGTTAAATGTATTTATTAAAGGTTTTGATAGGCTTTTTACATTACTGCTGTAGAAGTGAGAGGTAACAGTGCGAAATACACCTGTTGTTGGATGCAGGGGCGTAACTTTCAATTACCCCCCCACCCCCCCCCACCTCCCAAATCCATTAAAAAAAAATACTTATCACTTGCATGTTCCATCAAGAATGATGGAAAAAATAGTGTACACTAGACACATCCTGCATACACCATTCACAAGACAGACACATACTGCATATACCAATCACACGCCGCAAACATCCCGCATGCAGAAATCACACGCCGCACTCTCCCCGCATGCACAAATCACATGCCGCACTTTTCCCACATGCATAAATCACATGCCGCACACATCCCGCATACAAAAATCACAGCCTGCACTCTTCTCGCATACACAAATCACAAGCCACACAATTCCCGCATACACAAATCACACGCCGCACACATCCTGCATACAACAATCACACGCCACACACATTCTGCATACACCAATCACAATAGATTTTAATCAATTTTTTGTTGTTGTGGGAGCAACACCCTTTTTACCATGCACTGAATATTGGTCACTTACGTAGATACTACATACATACATAGATATATATTCATACACACACATTCCAGACAGCATAACACAAATATATACATACAGTCACATCCATATACACATACACTTACTTTTATGTAGTGCGGCTGCGACTATTATATGGATTTTTTCCTTAATTGGATGATTGTTTTTGTTTTTATATTTTGTATTATTTTTTAAAGTTCCCCTTCGTACTTAACTCTCTAACTACCGCTCTGTGAGTTATGCGCAGCAGTGAAAGGGTTGCTTGATGGTCTTTTTTTCTGGCTGGCTATGGCTTGAGATGTATAAGCGTTATCAGCTATGTACCTATTAAGTGTGAAAACCCCTCCACAGTGCAGGAAATATTAACATATTATCCTTTCATGTACTGCATGTGGTCTAGTATAACCTTATCTATCCCTGTCCAGAGAACAATGGAGTGATCATTATGTTCTTACCAATTATTTGTAATGAGACTACATAGAGATAAGCAGCAACTACAGTAAAGTGAAATTAGTCTTCTCTGCCATTCAAAAGCTGTATCGCTTTAGTAATCACAGCTAGAAAATATTTTATTAATTTTTTAATTGCATAGGATTGCCGAAATAAAGAAAAAATACTGTCAAAAATTCTAAAAAAAAGTTTTATAGGAATCTTAGTTTAAACAAAAATACTTCTTTCTGATGGAAGGGTCAGGCACTACATTAATATGAGATACCGGTGTGTTCTAGCAGCAAGTGCCATCCTGTATATGGATGTACTGGTACGTCCTACATATCATGCGGGCTCACAAGCGAGCCCCAAACAATTGCGATATGGGACCAGTGGCCTCTTGCCGCATTACCTACGGCCATAGTGATCTCCGCCCGCAGATGATTAATTGCTTAGTTGCAGCCATCCATTATGATGTGTACTCTGTACTGCTCTGTACTGATCTCTATTGTATAAGTGATCTGAGGATCACTGATACAAATCCCCTATGAGGAAAAGTGAAAAAAAGGTGAAAAAGTAAAAAAAAAACACAAAAAATAAAATAAAAACACATATGCTGCCCTTTTCCCCTTTGCAAATGCCAATTGCCCCCAAAAATAAATAATCATATTTGATATCATCGCGTGCATAACGACCTACCCTATAAGTATATCACATTAATTAACCCGCATGGTGAACGTGTGTAAAAAAGAAAACAATCACAGAATTGTGATTTTGTTCATCCTGCAGTACATAGAATGGAATAAAAAGTGATCAAAAACTCATATAAAGTGGTGTCAATTAAAGCGACAGTTCATCCCGCAAAAATAACCCTTACACAGCTCTGTATATGGAAAAATAAAAAAGTTATGGCTATCAGAAGATAGCAATATTGTTTTACACAATAAAAACACTTTTTTTTTAAAGCGCTACAACTTAAGAAAACTATATAAATTGGGTATCGCCGTAATCATATCAACCCACAGAGTAAAACCACATTTCTGTACCAAAGGACCTGGAGTATAGCTGATTTGCACAGCACCATGACCCCAAAACCATTGACAGTGCTTGAAATTTTCTTGAAATAATGACTAAATGGAATACGTTTTTTTCATGAAACCATGTGCAATTGGTGTCTTTTACAGTCTCCCAACCGCAAAACCAGCAAAATAAACTTTTGGGCACTCAGATTAAAAATTTCTTTTGGAAGAGGAATGTGAGGTAGACCAGCAACTATTGGGTGACCTCGGCAACTAGGGCCAAAACATCATCAGAGATCCATGCCTGATTCATCTTGATGAAAGTCAGACGTTCCACATTGTCAGTGGAAAGCTGTGCTGAAGGTCCACTCAATTGACCTGGCTTGCTGGGCAGGACAACACCTCTATGGCGTGGCGAGTAAGCTCGGGCCATTCATCCATTTTGGATACCCAGAAGTCAATTAGGTCCGGAACACATCCAAAAACATCGGTGTTGAGACGCAGATAGTCGTGCACCATGATCTTAAGCCAGTCTCTGTGTGTCGTATGTGTGCTCTGCATTACAGGCGTTGCTGAGGTGGTAAATAAGGATTGCCAGAGGTCACCCATTACACCCCTCTTTGCTCGCTTACCACCTGTAGTTCGCTCCATAAAAAAATAAAGATAAAAATTAAAAAGGTATAGAAGAGTTTTTCACAGTCTCTTATTGAGAAACTGTACTGCAAAGATGGCTGATCACAGATATTCTTAAATCCCTCTAATTTCCACCGGTCAACTAGGATTAGAAACAGAATTGTTTCTATCGAATACCTGTGAAATGTGGTCTGGTGGAAGAAATATGTATAACACAATTTGAGTACAAGTGAGCTCATTGTGGCAAACAGATGCACGGCCTGCAATAAGAGTATTTAAATGTTATATGGATTAATATGGCGGTCTTGGCACCACTGTCAACAGGCGTAATTTAATAAGAAATATGTATAACACAATTTGCGTACAAGTGAGCTCTTTGTGCCAGATGCATGGACTTCAATAAAACTATTTAAAAGTTATAGGGATAAGTTATGCCGGTTTTGGGAACACTGACACGCAGTGAGTGCAATAGACCTGGAAAAACAAAAGGGACAATTTCACCTGCTATCAGGTCTGCTGGCCAAAAAAGTTGTAAAAAACATTGCTTTTTCAATTCAAGGTCACAGAATACACTGGGCTACACAATATCACCCTTCCTTTCCAAAGCCTCTCCTCCTGCCCCCCACCCCGCGCGGCTGCACACACCAGCAGATATCTTTCGAACTTTCTCTAATTAAATAAGAAGTGAAATTCTGTAATCTAACTCTATTCTAAGCTGTAGGTAGGTGGATGGTTTCTTGTATTAGAAGAGACTATCACTCAGAGCTATTAGAACAGCTATTGGTTTAAACGCCGAGACGTCCTGCTATTAACTGACATAGACAGAGAATGAGCTGAACAGGAACTGCAGTTGCATAGATAAAATGAGGTCACATGATTTTTGCAGCCAATGAGATCCATACACCGCCCAATCAAGACGTTGTACATCCTCCTCACCCCCTCTATCCTCGGAGCTGATTGGCTGGCCACCAAAATGACAGGAAATGCTGAAAAGGCGCGATAGTAATAGATTATCTGTAAGATTGTCACCTAAAATATCGCGTGATCGGAAATTTACGATAAGCCTAAAAACCGTGCCGATTTCAACTTTTGTCGATAATATCGCTCATCTCTACTTGTCATATGTACTGCACGGTCAGCCCTGTTAAAAAAAATGTTAAAATTAAAAAACACTACTAGGATTTCAGTATTTTCTTCACCCCAAAATTTATAGCAATAAAAACATTAACCCATCCCACAAAAAAAAGCCCCTCATCATGCCGCCTACGGGCTTCACTCGGAGAAGCTGTCCTGTCGTTCATTGGAGGGACGGGGAGAGAAGTGAGTTTATTTTTTTCTTTTCTTTCAGTAATGAAGCCTTACCTAGCTGGGACCTATTTACCTGCAAATGCCTATCTCCCTAACTGGGGCATATCTATCTACCTAACTGGGACCTACCTGCTTACCTACTTATGGCCTATCTACTTAGTGCCTACTTACCTGAGACCTATTCAGTTACTTAACTGGTGCCTACTTAGGTACTGGGGATTATCTACCTACCTAACTGAGGCCTACTTATCTACCTGGGACCCACCTACCTATTTATATAACTGGGGCCTACCTTGAACCTCTCTACCTACCTAACTGGTGCTTCCCTACCTACTTGGGCTTATCTACCTACTTAAGTGGGGCCTGCATACCTACCTAACTGGGGTATGCCTACATAACTGAAACCTACCTACTTTCCTGCTTGGGGCTTATATATCTGCCTACCAAGGGGCTACTTACTTACCTACCTGAAGCCTACCAATCTACCTACTTTGGGTCTGTTAAATTATCTAACATTGGTCTACATAACTAAATGGGGCCTACCTACCTACATTGGGCCTTGCCCATTTACCTATCTACCTTGGGCCTTGCCCACATACCTACCTGGCAGCCTGCCGACCTACCTACCTACCTTCCGAAGGCCCTACCTCTCTACCTGGGGTCCTGTCTGACCACCTACTTACTTACCTGGGGCTACAGCTATCTGTAGGGCCATATTCAGTATTCATCTTGCCCTAGGCACTTTAGATACCTGTAAGCCAAATGTTGATTAGTTATTTTTGCATTTTGTATGGTTCTCCACTGGACCACATCACATCTGTTGGACTATGTCAGACCAGTGTTGAATCCATTTCTTTAGTAAAATGGTTAACAAGAGATGTTGGGTAGCGTTTATTTAAATAAAATGTTTTGTGTTGTTTCGATGTATTCGATGTATTTTTTGCAATTTTTTCCAATGTTAGTAACAGAGCTGTCTGACAAATGTCTCTCAATTGCTAGCACTGGGGCTTGGTGTCAGCCAGCTGTATTTTTTTCAACATTGGTCCAACGTAGTCCAATAAATCCATCATAGTTTTACAGGGAACTCTGTAGGAAAAAAACTAAACACTACAAATATGACAATAATAATCTCCATCTCTTGCATCCTCTGAGGATATCTGCAGCTGATCTTCTGGGTGCAGGGGAAAGAGTTTGGACCACACAATATGATTCTGAGGGGTACAGGCCATATCCATAGCACAATCTCCAGGGGTTTAGTTCTCTGTGCCTTTCCAACTCTCTAGGAGACTGTACGTCTAAGCTGTGGCCTGTACCCACTCTTCCACCCATGAGAATAGGTAAAGAGGTGCTGAAAAAATGATGATTCTAAGATATTTTTTCACAAATCTGCAGGAACGAGTGGTGGCCATGAAAAGTCATTGTGAGGGTTATGACAAGATGCAAAAGTAAAGGGAAAGTGAATGATTCATCATCTGTGAGTCCCTGGATGTAACTGCACTGCACGTCTTATATGAATTATGTGTCTGCAGAGCGCCAGTGAACCCTGGTAATTACCACTATAAGGTCACTGTATGGTGGTAATAAACAGTCTGCAGAGCCTGAGTATACTACCACTATCTACCACTATATGGTCTCTTTATGGTGGTAATATACAGTCTGCAGAGCCTGTGTACACTGGTAATTATCTCTATATGGTCACTGTATGGTGGTAATATTGGTCTTTGTATATTGATCTTATTTAGTTATAGCTTAGTAGTATTATTCAGTCATTATGTGGTGGTAGTTTGTGGTCATGTTAGAGATGTATAATTGGGTCATTATGTAGTAGTGTTATTGGTAATGTTGGTCTTGGTATTGTTGGATTTGTTTGATAACAGTATGATGGTGATATTTATGATGAGGGGTTTGCTCACCATAAAAATAGTAATGACATAACTATTATTAACAGGCACCAGTAAATGTTCATGGATAGGGAAGGGGCTGGTAGGGTGAGGCTCATCCAAAAGTTTGCTATGGGGCCCAGACTCATTATCTCTAACAAGATTAGTCTTTGTTTACAGATAAGCAATTGTTTTCACTCTTCAGAGCACATGTAGCTTTGTTTACTTACAGCTCATGTTTGTGTAATAGCTCAGCTAGAAATAGCAGAACTGATATGCTAATCACTGCTATTGAACCACCCATAGCCTGATGAGGAGTGAAAACCTGCCTGTGACTCAGTGAAAGAGCATGGTGAGAAAATCCCTTTAACGTTTGCATACATTTTAGTGCCAACTGTATCCTGCTGTATTTTTTTTTTTATGGATTCAGACCAGAGTTTGCCAGTTGAGGACATTTGTTCTAGAGCACACCAAAATTTTCTGATCATGACATTCCCACTGACCACAAACTCAGGGCACATTCAGCATTTACTAGGTACATTGCTTCTCATTTTCAAGCAATGTGCAGAAAATTACACCTTAGGCCAATTAAGAAAAATGAGGATGAGTGTTTGTGCCTGTACAGTGTCTGGATGAAATTTCAGAAGAAGTTGCCATCATCCAAATAGCACCATGTAGTGCCCAGTGGTTAGACAATCACTATCATATACAAAAGATATGCCTTTATTTTCCGTGACTGAAAATACCCTTTAGAAGTCTCTTGTTGAGATCGCCTTAAACTATAGATGTGCTGCATCTTATAAATATACATAGCAAAATACTCTGCAAGAGGTTTATTCATTCTTAAAAATGCATGCAAAAATGTTCTTGTTCTAGATCTCTGTCACAAACATATGATACATAAACATTTTCCTATGCTGTTTTCTATATATTTGTATATGAATCAAAGGAGTAGTGATTAGAAACTATTGATATACTGGTTTCGGGCTGTTAAACCTTATAAATAAGTAAGGGAGCACAATTGTTATCTTTCTGTGGTAGATATTACAATGTATTATTCACAACTCCCTGTGTAGCTCTTGTGTCAAATCAACATCACAATATAATAGATGAGAGGTTGTGTGTTTGCAGCTCGTGAATTATAAAATAGTTTTGTTAGTTATACATAAAAACTGACTGAGAAGCGACAGTCTACAATGCAATGATCCAAAAGAAAATATGTTACATGAAGGATTACATTTACCTGTTGTTTTATTACAAATTGGGCTTCTACAGCATAGAATGGGACATTTCAACTGTAAAGTAAATGACACCAATAAACTTGATTGTATTAGAAAGGCACTCTTTCCCTATTCCAGCATTCAAATACCCTTTATTACATATGGCCCCTAAAACAAAATAACCGTAGACGCATTATACATTACCCCAAAACTGCATCGGGTAATACGAAGTAATCTGCGTATCATAATGAGCATATCTGATGGCTTTTCTCCACTCAATAATTCATTCTATCCATTCAGACCTGCTAACATGATATTTTTGTGATAGAGAAAATTAAATTTGTTTGAGTTTGATCATTACAGATGCAACAAAGGGAATACCAATTTATGCTACTTATTATATGCAATATGCTTAATTTTGTCCCATTTAATTTGGGTGAAGTGGAGAGTTGCTTCCTTTAGTCTGTTACTGATGCAACAATTTTTGGTCAAAACAAATTTTTTTTCATAACTACCTTCCAATAGCCATAACGTTTTCATTTCCATCATAGGGCAATGTATTAGGGATTTTTGTCTGTGGGACAAGTTATCTTTCACTTCCATTCAATGTACTATCTAATGTATTGGGAAATGAAAAAATTTTGCGAGGTGGAATGAGAAAAAAACATAACTGTGCCACTGTTTCTTAAAATTTTTATAGAGTTCACTATGTTGTATACATCCAATGTTAACTTTATTCTGCAGGTCAGCACGATTCTGGCAATACCAAATTTTTGTTATGTTTTTCATATGTATGAAAGTGTCTCACAGCACTTGATACATGTGTCCCGGTCCATACCACTTTGAAATTGGCATGGATTTGTACGGGCAACCAATTTAAAAACTTTGGGGGTGCATTTTGTATGATTTAAAAGGCAGCTTGACCCCAAAAATTTGGGTGCATTCAAAGGGGGTTGGGGCGGGTTTACAGATTGTCCAAATTTATTCTTTTGAAACGGGGCTACGAAAGGTTTTTGGCTGCAAACCCACGGCAGAAAACGGGCCCAAAACCCCCTTTCAAAAACGGGTGTCCCCATTATTTTTTTTTTTTTTTGCATCTTCATTTTTAGTTCTCCATTTACAGCCCTGAGGAAGGGTTTTTGGTTTTTTTTGCGGGGCCCAAGGTGTTTTTGGAATATTTTTTCTTTTTGCGTTTTTAAACGCAAAAGGGCTTTTTGGGGGTTCCTTTTTCATAATTTTTTTTGGGGGGTTTTTAGGACGGCAAAGGACCCCCCAAAAGGGTTTAAACCACCAAAGGAACTAAACAGAGCAGATCTGAATTATCTCTGATCTCTTCATACTCCTGCCCTAACGCTAAAATATACATTTATAAATGTTGGGGTTTCAGGTTAATTAAGCTGAAATTTTGGGGGTTTCTATTTTTTATGGGGATTTTCCTCAATATTTGCGGGATTCCGGGCAAGTTCTTTTTCTTAATAAAAAAGGGTTTTGGGAATTTGAGCACGGGGTTGGAATAAACTGAGAACTTGCCCTTTTGAAAAACCCACGGGGGTCTTTCCGGGGGTCATAAAGTCTTTAGTACTTTTTTGGATTTTCCACAGACCCAAAAAAATGTAAGCAACAAAAAAAGTGGCAAAAAAAGCGATATAAAGCATGCATAAAATATAACAATAGAGAAGACACTCTGCAATGGATGTTGGAACTTTAATATTGCCAAAGCAGATAGCACAAATAACAGATAAGGAAGGCCCCCTAAATTGACGAAAAAATAGATGATGGGGCACCACAAACAGCCCCTAACAAAACTGTCCTTAAATTTTTTCCCCCTGGGAACTATCGTTAACACTGCCTTAACACAAAAAACAAAGACTTCGGGGACCAGACAAAACCCCCAAAAACAAAACACCCCCCCCAAAAAAAAATTAAAATGCGGACAAAAAAACCCGGGAAAGCCAAAAACTTTTGGGAATTTTCAAAAAATACAAAAGAAAAATTAAACTGGAAAAGGGAATGAACCAAAAATAAAAAAAAAAGAAACCAAAAACAAACCCCAGGGTTAAAATTCTTAATATCCACTAAACTAAAAAAGGGAAAAGACTGGATTTTTTAAACCAATTAATCATGATATTTGTAAAACTAGGTACAAATACTTTAACAACCCCCAAAAAAATACAGTTGTCAATTTTATATTTAAAATTCCGAAACCGGGAAACTTTATAGAGAGTCCAATTTTTAAACTAAAAAAGGGTCCGGGTTGCAGCCAGGGTTTTAGATGATCCCCTCTGAACTAGGGTTTTAAGGGCCTTTTACCAGGAAAAACTGCCCCAAAAAACTAGTAGGAAGTAGAAGATCAAACAGCAACCCTTTTTTACCCTTATTAAAAATATTTTCCCATCATATACAGTGGTTAAAATTTTGGACATTTGGGTGCTCTTTTTAAAAAGACAAAAAAATTATATTGTTCCCATAAAATTGGAGAGCTTAAAATTTGATTTTAAAAATTGCTTGCTATTTCACAAATTTGGTTGGTGAATTGAAATTTAAAATTTGCCCAAGTGAAAGTTCCCGTGAAAGGTTTGCTCCTTTTCCCCTTTACTCTCCCAATCCCTATACCCTTTTTTCCTAAAGCCCTTTCCCCCTATCTCACACGGGACATGTCTAAAAAAAGTTGGGATTCCCTGTGAGAAACTGTCATGACCACAAATGTCTCTGCATTGCACAAGAAAAATATACGGGGAACAGTCCAATTTTTTTAAATTGGGAAGTTTTAATGAGTGTTTCCACTTTTTTTTAAAAGTAGTCTTTTTTAAAATAAAATTTTTAACTCAAACCCAAAAATTTTAAATACTCCCAATAGTTTATTTCCAAGCACTGGGAAAATATCCTAAATGAGGTTTTTAAAATTTACAGCATTCCCTTGTTAAAAAGGGAAAATAATTGCTTATGTTCTATTATAAAAAAAGTTTTTAAAAATATAAATTGTGTAGCTTTTTAAAAGAAATCTTATTTTATACTTAAAAAATTAGTTGTTTTTTTATCTAAAAAAAGGAAAACCAACTTTTTGGAAAAATACCCTGAAATTAATTTGTCATAGTGTTGAGCGATTTTTATCGCAAATTTGGGAAATTTCCGGAAGGTTTTTTATGGTGATCGAAATTTCCAGATCATGCGAAAATTTAAGGTTAAAATGTTGCATTCATCTTTTAAAGATCGCGCCTTTTTGGGCGCTTCCCTGTAATTTTTGACGGCCAGCAAACCCAGATTACAGAAAAAGGCAGGGTGGATGTGTGTGCGACTCTTAATTGGGGTTTTGTAGGGTTTTGGCTTTGGCGGGAAAAAAATTCCACATGCCCTCGTTTTAAAATTTAGAACAGGGGTTTTCCGTTTTTTCAGCCCCGTTTTTTCCCCAGCGTTTCTTTAGGGAAGGCCCCTGCGTTCTTTTCCGGGTGGCCCCAAAACATTTCCGGGCAAAATTACTATTTCTGCTTTAGAAAAATTTTTCAAACAAATTACCCTTGTGACCCTTTCCCAATTTATTTTAGATTAGGGAAATTTGAACTTTTTAATGGTTAGCTAGAAATTTTTAAAGCAATCTACCACGAAAATTCCCAGGGCGGCGGGGGGCGGGGGGGGGGGGGGGGCCGCGGGCGAACACAAAACAAGCTTTTATCTATAAAAACACGGGAAAAAAAGTTCCCCAAAAGACTTAGTGGACATTGAAAGGGGAATTCTTTATTTTTAAAAATTTGCTATTGAAATATTTCCCGGGATTTTGGGGCAGCCTAAAATTTTTTTGGGATAAAAAATTATTTCTAGTAACGGCAGGTTTTCTTTGTTAGCTGAAAAACCCCAAAATTTTTTATTATCAGTTTTTTCATTTCGGTGGGTGTTCAATTTTTCCCCCAATTACACCGGGTTGACTGTTGTTTATATCCCCCCTTTTGAAATTTAAAATTTAAACCAAAAACCGGGGCAACCCTTGTAGTCAGCCCCCGGTTTTTGGTTCCCAAAAAATCCCGTTTATCGTACGAAAACATAACATTTACGTGTTTTTGATTTTTCCCCCACCCAGCACGTTCATTGAGGGCGCATCTACAAAAATTTTAAAAAACAGAAAATTCTATATTCCCCACGGGTGAATTGAAAGGTGAAAAAAAATCCCTTTTAAAAATTATATAAAAAACATAAAAAAGTTCTTGTTTTTTGATTTTGCGACCCGGGAAATTTTCCCTTTGAGGGAAAGCATCTACTTTAAATTTTAAAACAGAAATTCTATTTTCCCACCACAGGTCAAATTTGGAAAGGTTAAAAAAAAACCCAGTTTTATTTATTTTCAAAAAACCCGTAAAAACTTTGGTTTTTTTTTATTTTTGGGCGCCCCCAAAAGGCACTGTTCAGGACGAAAGCATCTACGAAAAATCTAAAAAAAACGAAATTCAAATATTCCCCAAAGGGGTAAATTTAAAAAGGGTCAAAAAAAAATACCGTTTATTATATAAAAAACAAAACAATTACGTGTTTTTTGACTTTTCCCACCCCCAACCCACCACCTGTTCATTGACCCCCAACTTCTACGTAAAACTTAAAACAGAAAATTCTATTTTTTCCCCACAGGTGTTTTAAAAGGGTGAAAAAAAATTTCCAAAATTATTCCTTTTACCCCTCAAATTTTTTTTTTTTTCCTAAACCCATGGAGCAAAATGCATTTTGGGGAAGCGAAGAAAAAGGGGGGGGTTTTAGCACATGGAGGTAGGGAATAGGAGAGAAGGGGTGCCCCTTTTCCAGTGCTGGCGACAACCCGCTTCCCCGGGGAAATCGATTTTGAAGGACCGTAAGGCCGCCATCGCGGGGGTCAGGGCCTTGTAAATCAAAAATTTAAACCAAAACATCGTTTCCCAATCTTTTCCTTCAGGGGTTTTTGGGAAACCAAAAAAATTCTTGCATTTCCTTAACCTTCCCGATCCTCGCAGTCAGGCCCCCCAAATGTCTTTCATACAACATCTCCCTCGGGGTTCCCAAACATAAAGGCACCCAAAGTAAACCCTCGGTTGTACCCACCACTGTGGTAATCCATTTTCTGAAGACCTCTTAAATTAAAAAAAATTTTGGGTTGGGGTCAAAAGGGCTTTTTAAAAAAGATCAAGGGGGCCAAAAAAGGGTTGTTTTTTTTTTGGGGGGGGTTTTCCTGGGGGGCCCATTAGGGATCCCAAATCAGAGGGGTAAAGGGAAACCCGGGGTTTTCAATGGGAAAAAATCCCGGGGGGTCGGCCAACGCCTTGCAGTCCCCCTTTTGTTGTAGCCCGCAGCTTTTTAAATGCAAAAAGCCCGGGAGACCAAGTCACCTGTTTTGATGATGATGATAAAAATGACCCCTTTGCGGATCCATCCTGGTTTTTTTCCGCAAAATTTTTGTTTTTGCGAGCGCTTCATCAGTGGACAGGGGAAAAGACGATGGGTAGTGTAAAATGGGGGTTTCCCGCCACAAAAAGGGAGAGGGGGTAAGAAGTCCGCGATATGATTCCCCAGCCACGGCCCGCGCAAACCCCCTCCTCGTTTATCCCGTCAAAAAATTTTCCAGGCCCTCTAAAGCCGGGGGCCTTCTTTGAGAAACCCTTCTTTTTTCCCCCCAGCGATGTCATATGCCCCTTTGCCGAAAAAGCAAAAGGGTAGGGAAAGAACCTTAAAGGGGTTAACCACCACCAACTTTTGTCTATTTCCCCCCTTTTGCAGCGATATGCATGAGTTTGGAAAATGGAGGGAACATTTTGGCCCAAAAAAGGCCAGCCCGAGGGCCGGGCCCCCAAAACCCACTGCCCACACCCCTGTCTCCGCCCCTCCGCCACCCCCAAAGCTTTGGGGCTCAGCTTGCCCATTTTCTCTCAGAGTCATGATCGGGGTTTAACCTCCGCTTCAGCCTCCCCCGTGGGCCCGGGGTCCCAAACCACCCACACCGCCCCCATCCTACCCCCTTTTCCTTTCCCCCAAATTTTGACGCCCTTTTGCATTCCCGACAGGGGGCCAAATTCTAGCAGCCAGCCTTCTGTTTTCCAGGTTTGGGGGCAAAGAAAACACCTTTTAACCCCAAAACCCAAACCCAAAGCCAAAAGCCAAAAAGGTGGGCTTTTCCGGGCCCTTTTGGGTTTGGGAAAATGTTGCCTTTCCGTCTGGTGGACACGGGGGTTTTCCGCCACTTCATGGCCCTCGCTTCCCCCCCAAATACCAATGCCGAGCAGGCCCATTTTTTTGGGCCAAAAAAACCCGTCCCTGCCGGGCCCCAACCAGGGTCACTAAAATTTAAAGGGGCTTTGCCCTTGCATTTTTGCCCGGGGAAAAGTCCACCCTCACCCCCGACACAGGGGACTAGAAAGCAGGGCCCAAAGGGCCGCTATTTTCTCTGTGGACAGCTAAAGGGGTGAGCTGGGTGGATGTCTCGGGGGGGTGCCCGGTTTGGCTCTCAGGCTCGGCCCCACGCTTTTTACAAAACCGCAGGGATGGGGGAAAGGGCTCTTTCCCCCAAGGCCCATCTGGTGGATCACGTCCCCCAAAAGACACCGGGCCCCCGTTTTTAAATTTAAAATCGGCCTTTTTGGGAGACCGTCCAACACGGGGGTAAAGGAGCTGGGGACGGTTTTTCAAAGGGCAACGAAAACCGAGCGCTGGGGGGGTGACAAAACCTTTTTGCCAGGCAAGGGTGGTGTGCGATAACGGGGGGAAAATCTGCGGGGCCGCCCTTAAGTGGGAAGGTTTGGAGCAAAATTCCCTTTTGCCTGGACATTTTTCAAAAACCCTTTTGGTCGTCCATAAAATTTTCCCAAAGAACTCCCTGGGTCGGGGACTGCCTCTAAAGAAGAAGGCTCGAGGTCTGGGGTTCCCGCATTTCCCCCGGGTTTTCGCACCCTGCTTCTCCCCCCTGGCTGGGGTTGCAGGTCAGCTCGGCCTCCCCGTAAACCCGGTTTTTTCTTTGGGTTGGTGGCAACACGCTGGTTTTCCAAAACCCCCCAAACATGCTCCAGCGTTTTTGGCCCCGCAGCGCAATGCCATTACCAGTACGAAGAAAAACAGGGCCCGGGACAAGCAGCGGGAAAAAAAAAAAGGGGCCCCTCGGGTTTTGGGGGAACCCACCAAGAGTGGAGGGGTGAAAGAGTTTTGGGCCCCTGGGGGGCCTTTTTTTTTTTTTTTTTTCCTTTGCCATTTTGAAGAAGCCCACCCAAAATGGTCGGGTGCGGACAAATCCCCCTTTTGTCGAATGGCAATTGTGGGTGATCTTTTTCCCCTCGATCTTTGGGGACACCCCGAAAACAACGGTCCCCCAGGACGGAGGAGGAGCGGAAAACCAATGGGGGCACGGACCCTTTTTTTTTCCTCCGTCAAATCCCAAGGCCCGACAGTTTCAACAATTTCATCGGTCTTCATTAGGCAGTGGTTCGGGGTCCAAAAGCCTAGTCCCAAGTTGGGAAATCAGTCCCCGGGGAAACTTTCTGGGCAATTCGGGGCTGTGTTGAAGCTGTGGGGAGGCAGCGGAGGGGGGGGCAGGGGGTTTTCCTGGGGACACCGATGTTACCAAAGCCCCTCCTTTGGGAAAAGGGGTTTGGCGGAATTTGAGGCGGAGGGGGAAAGATGAGGAAGATCAGTTTGCTGGGCCCCCCTTTTCAAAACCCAGAGGTTTGGGGGAAATCAAGGCTCCATCTCTCACATGAGTGTTTTGGGGAATGCTCCCTTTCCCTCCAACTTTAATCCTCGCTTTAAGGCCATCAAAATGAACAACATTTTACTGGGTGGCCCCCCTCCGGGATCCCTTTTAAAAAAACAAAAATCAGCATTTTCCCCTTCACCCCCCCAAAAATAAGAGTAAAATGCGGGAAATGGGAAAACCCCTTTGTTTGGATTTGACCCCCAAATGGAGGAAATCTTTTTCGCCCTGTTTTTCGACTTTCCCCCAAATGTCACGGTGGAAAAAACATCAGCAAAGTGCAGCAGTAGGTCCCAAAAGTAGCCCGAAAGCGGCAGCAAAAGGCAAGGGGGCAAAAGGGCCAAATTTGGGTTTACCTTTTTGGCAATTTTTTTTTTTTTTATTTACCCCTCCCCCAACGAAAGAAATTTCAGGGCCCCAATCCCAAACAACAAAAATCAGTTAAGATCATGGTGCAGGGAACTAAATCCCTTCTAAAACCCCGGGTTTTTTTTGCATGGGGTTCCGGACCCAATAGACTTTTTGGGTGACCCAAAATGGACGAAGGGCCCGGCTGGCTCGTCCGCCCTTTAGAGGTGTGTTTTTCCGGGCCCAGCAGCCACTTCCCATATCTGAGCGGGACCTTCGGGCACAGCGGGAAAGGAGCTTTACAGAAAAAACGAAAACCCGGGTTTTCCCACAAAAAAGTGGATCGTTTGATTTTTCATCAAGATGAATCAGGCATGGTTTCCCCTGATGAGGGTTGGGGCCCCCAAATTCCCGAGGTCACCGATTAGTTCCCATAAAACTTCACTTCCTTTTAAAAACAGAAATGGCCCCTTTTTGAAAACTTTTTTTTAAATGATCATTTCTTATTTCAATTTTTTTTCTATTTTCCCCCCAAAAAGTTCATTTTGCGGGTTTTTTGGCTGTGGGGGAGACTGAAAAAAGAAAGCCAAAAGGTTTCATGACCCCCCGTTTTTTCTTTTACCCCTTTAATTTTAAAGGAATTTTTGGCTTTTTGGGTAAAGGGTTTTTTTGGGGTAAAGTTTTTGGGTTTTACACCCAATAATCATGGTTTTTTGGAACCGGGAAATTACTTTAAGGGCTTTTCCCCTCACCAATTTTTATATGGCTGGAGAAGTCATATTTTTTTTTTTTTGGGGTCTTTTGTTGCTGGAAAATACAGAATAATTTTGGTCCGGAAACCAAAAAGGGCTTTTTTTAAGTGGCTTTTCCCCCCTCAAAAATTTTTAATAGGGGGGCCCGAGAATCATATTTAAAATTTTTTTTGGGGCATTAGCTGTGAGTTTACAGAAATTTAATTCATGGTTTTTGTAACAGGGGGGGGGCCTTCTAAGGGGCATTTCTCCCCAAAATTTTTTAAAAACAGGGGCTGGGGGAAGTCATTTTTTATAATTTTTTGGGTCTTCCGTTTTGAAATCAGAAATACTACAGGTCCTATTATAAAAAAATGTTGTTTCTAACGGGAATTTGTTCTTACAATTGACCAAAGTGGCCCCAAAGGGGCATGCTTTGAAATTTTTGGGGGCCAATTTGCAGGGGGCCCCTCAGCTTTTTTTAAAAGGTCCCTATTCTAAAAATGTTGTTTTTACAGAACCAAATTTTTTTTTTCCCCAATTGGGCCAAAGTCCAAGGGGTCATTTTGGAAATTTTTGGGGGCATTTTGTCTGTGACAAAGGGAAACTAAAAACAGGCCAAATTTTAAAAAAAGTTGTTTCCCAACAGAAATTTGTTTTTTCCCCCCTTGTCAAGAGTGGCTCAAGGGTGTGGGCTGTCAAAAAAAGGAATAGGTTTGGGACACGTTAAAAGTTCAAATATTGCAAAATGACTTTTTTTTGCAAAATCTTTAACAAAGCTATTCCCCCCCCCTCCCCCCCCCTTAATTTGAGGACCAAACCCCTTTATTACAATGAAAAACAAAAGAAAAAAAGACAAAAATTGGGTGGGATTTCCCTTTTTATTTTTAAAAAATTTTTTTTCTAGAATTTAAAGTACTAAAAAAATTGCTTTGTACAAAATGTTTTTTAAAAAAATTTCCCCTGGGAATTTTTAAAAAAAGGGAGGTACATGGAAAACTTTTACTAGATTAGGGTTTTTCAGAGGCATTTGGGGTATGGAGCACGGGCCGAGAACAAAAATTTCCAAAACCCTTTCCTCAAAAATTTTTAGTTAAAATAAAAAAAGAAATTTCCAAGATAAAAAGGGGACCTTGGGGGTAACAGGGCGTTTTAAACCCCCATATTTCCCAAATGAAGCTCAATTTTTTCCCACTCATACGGGGGCAAAGCGCTACCCAGGTATTGAAATGTGAAAAAGGAAAGGGGGAGTTTCACAACTTCCGCTTTGGGAATCTGCTTTCAGGCCCCGACAGTTTTCGTTGCGGTCATCAGGGATTTTAACCTGCGGTTTTTTTAATAAAATTTACGGAAAGGGCCCGCCTGGGGCCCTTTTCCCCCACCCCCGTAACTTTCCGGGGCCCTTGGGGTCTGTTTTGGCCCAGGAAGGTATTTGTTTTTAAAGTCCCCCGTTCAAACCTTAAAAAAAGGGGTTTAAAAAACTTTCCCTTTTTTCCCCGGAAATTTTTTAAATGTGGGGGGGTCCTGCAGGTTTTTGGGGCTCAAAAAAGCAGTGGCCCCGGACAGTTATAGTCAATGTCCATTAAAAATAAATTGGTTTTTTAATGACTCATTTTTCCGGAACTTTTTTAAATGTGGGGGTCATGCAGGTTTTGGGGCTATTCTGTGGGTCAGGGCAGGTATAGTCAAAAGTCCCGGGTTTAACTAAAAGGGGGGGTGAAAATCCCCCTTTTTCCAGCACTTTTAAATGTTTGGGGGGGGTTTTTTAGGTTTGGGGCTCAAAGCTGTGGCCCCAGGATAGGTATAGGCAATGTCCCCTTTTTAACTAAAATGGTGGTTTAAAAACTCCTTTTTTTTCCGGCACTTTTTTAAAAGGGGGGGCAAAGCAGGTTTGGGGCTCATGCTTTTTGGGCCCCGGACAGGTAAAAGTCAAAAGTTTCCCGTGAAACAAAAAAGGTGGTTTAAAGGGGCTACTTTTTCCCGGCCCCTTTTTTAAATTTGGGGGGCCCTGGGTTTTTGGGGTCATGCTGTGGCCCAGGACAGGTATAGTCAATGTTCCCCTGAAACTAAAATGGTTGGGGTTTAAAAACTCCTTTTTTTCGGGGAATTTTTTTAAAAGTGGGGGTCTTGGGAAAGGGTTTGGGGGTCATTTGGGGGCCCAAGGGCAGGTATAGTCAATGTCCAGTTCACTAAAATGGGGGTTTAAAAACCCCCTTTTTCCGGGACTTTTTAAATGTGGGGTCATGCATGTTTTGGGTTTATGCTGTGGGCCCAAAGGACAGGAAAAGTCCCCCCCCCCCCCCCAATCCATGAAAAATAAAATGGTGGTTGGGAAAGGGTCCTTTTTTTCCGGGAAATTTTTAAATGTGGGGGGCATGCAGGGTTTTGGGGGTCAGGGTGTGGCCCCGGACAGGTATAGTTTAATGTCCAGGGGTTAAACTAAAAAAGGGGGTTGAAAGACTCCTTTTTTTCGGCACTTTTAAAAAAGTGGGGGAAAAAAGGTTTGGGGCTCATGCGTGGCCCGGGGCAGGTTTGTCCAAAGTTCCCGTTCCAAAATAAAATGGTGGTTGAAAAAAGACTCCTTTTTCTCCCTTTTTTAAAAAAAATTTTGGGGGGGGCCTTTCAGGTTTTGGGGGTCATGCTTGGCCCAGGAAAGGTATTTTGGGAATGTTTTCCCGTGAAAAATAAAATGGTGGTTGAAAGAAATCCTTTTTTCCGGGGACCTTTTTTTTTAAATGGGGGGTCATGCAGGTTTGGGGCTCATGCTGGGGGGCCCAGGACGGGATAGTCAATGTTTCCCGTGAAAAAAAAATGGTGGTTGGGAAAGACTCCTTTTTTCGGGACTTTTTAAATTTTTTGGGGGGTCATGCAGGTTTGGGGCTCAGTGTGGGCCCCCGGGGCAGGGATAGTCCCAAAGTCCATTTAAACCCAAAATTTGGGGGTTGAAAGACTTCCCTTTTTTCCGGGGCCCCCTTTTAAATGTGGAGGGGCATTGAAAGGGGTTTTGGGGCTAAAGCTGGCGTTCCCGGACAGGGATATTCAATGTTTCCCGTTCAAAGGGAACATGGGTGGTTCAAATTTATACTGCCCTTTTGGAAATTTTTTAAATTTGGTTTGGGGGGAAAACAGGTTTTAAAGGGCATTTTTTGTGGGACAAAACAGGGGGTTTGTAAATGGCTGTGACTTTTTTTTTTTGTGACTTTTTTTAACCCAAGTGTGGACCCAAGATTTGACTAAACCCCTTTTTACGTTTTGTATGTTTAAATTTTAGCTTCTCCAGCCTTGTTTGGGTTTTTTAATAATGGGAAAGGGTTGTTGCTCTCCCCCTAGACCCTTTAATGGTCAAACGCGCATAAATCGATGGGTCAATATTTTGGGAAAAAACCTTTTCGGGTAGCGGGCCGGGGCTATCCCACTATCGACCCTTTTTCAGATAGGGCCAACCAATCGCCCCAAAAATACTTGTTTAGGGGTTTTACAAAAAACAAAAATTTTTTTTCTGAGCAAAAAGTGGGGATAAAAAAGTATAAATTTTCCCTTTTTTAAAAATTAAAAACATCAATAAAAACTAAAAATGCTAGTAAAATATCACATTTCTTCAGAAAATGGAAAGGGCAAGCATAGTTTAAAAAGATGAGGGCCCATTGCATGACTGGGAATTTAAGAAAACCCTTTTTTTTATGGGCCCCGGTTTTTTCATTAGAAATTCAAATTTTTTTCCCGGGCAATTTAAAAAGCCCGAAATTTTTTTTTCTTGGCTAAGTGGTTTTTTTTTTTTTTTCTTTTTTGGGCCCATTTTAAAAAAATGATCTGAGGGGGTGACAAGTGCCAGAATTTCCGACTCTGCGAAATCTCAATTAGAGGTTCCTTTGTAATTTTTTTAGGCAGGGCCATGACTGCTTATTACAGAGAAAGCTTTGGGAATTTTTTTATTGCCCCAAAATTTTAAAACCTGGGTTTTTTCCCCCTTTTAAATTTTTTAGCACTTTTTGCTAACTGCTTTTAAAAGGCACAAAGATTTTTTTGGGGCATTTAAGGGGAGACAGGAATATCAAGGAAGTAAAGCTTTATGTGTGAGCAAGTGTTTAATATGGCACCCAAATGGTTCCAAAACAAAAAAAGAATTAACATTTTTGGGCCTGTTATTTCTCTGTTGGGGGCGTACTGTATTTGAGCAAATGCTAAATTTTAAAAGGGTTTAAAATAAAAAGGAAAAAAAAGGAAAAATTTTTTTAAATTTGGGTTTAAAAAAAGGTTGGATGGGTTTTAAGCAATAAAAAGAAATTTTCAAAATACCCCAAAAAAGAATAAGAATTTTTTGCCAAAGCAATTAATTTGATTTTTAAAAACACAGTTTGGGTTCACTTTTTCATGAGCTGGGTTTAATTTTAGTATATAAAAATGTTTGTTTGGGTTTTTACAAAAACATATTCCCGGGTTTCTGTCTTTGAGCAAAAAAGGGGTGAAATTTTTTTCAGAGTTTTCAAAAAAAGAAAAATTTTCATTTTTTGACCGGGGGCCCAGTTTTCCCGGGGGGGGGGGGGGGGGTGGTGGGTTTGGGGGGGGGGGGGGGGGGGTGGGGGAAGGGGGGGAAATTTTGGGGAAACTGTTTGTGTTTCTTTATGTATTAAAGGTTTTTTTGCGGGTGGGGGAAATGGCCCACAATATGAAAAAATTGCATGGAAAAAATATAGAGCACCCAAATTAAATTTTACTAATTTAAAGGGGCACAAGGGTAAATTGGGCACAATACAGGGGGGGAGGCAGCCCGGGGGGCAACCCAGTTGTGCCTAAAACCCAAAAGGGGTTCCGGTGAAAAACCCCACCCGTTTTATGGGGGGTTGAAGCCCGGGCATATGCTCATTGCTCTTTCTGCTAACAAAGTTGCATCAGCAGAAAAGATTTTAATATTCATGGCGGTCGAAATTTGACTTCTGCTGATTGGCAGGCAATTGTCTTCTCCAATGAGTCATGTTTTCTGCTTCATCCAACTGATATACATTGGTGTTTCAAGTATAAACATCCTGCAACCATTGCTGGAAGAACACCAGCTGGTGTTGGCAGCTTTATGGTCTGGAGAATTTTTTTGTGGCATTCTCCCTCACAACCAATTTTTGGTATAAATCCATCCATGCAGATCACATACATTCTAATTCCCTTCTTAGGGGCAGATAGCATGTTTCGACAAGACAATGCACCATGTCATATGGCTAGAAATATCCGATATTGGTTGGAAGAGCATGACTTTCAAGCACTACCCAAGTCTCCAAATTTCTCAGACTTTAACCCTAATGAGCACCTATGGGAGCACCTTGATCATCTTATTCACTCTATGGATCCTCCCCAATACACACTCCAATACACACTCCAGCAGCTTTGGGATGCACTGTAGTCACCATGGCTCTAGATACCTGTGATAACCTACCAGAACCTTATTAAATCACTCCCAACCCATCTACCTGCTGTAACTAAAGTTTGCAACCACATTTCTATAGTCACAGCCACAATAATGCTTATGCTAAGCTGAAAATAAGCAAAACCTTTTTACCTTTTACCTATGAAAAGGGTATAATAAAAGCTTATACTATTTTCCACATAAATTTTATTGCAATTCTTTATATAATTGAAAGAAAGTTGTTTGCAGTTAATTGATAAGAACCTTCATCCAGCTAATAAAAATCTGTCTGGGTCAAGTCCTACAGATGGTCAGCTTATTAGATCCGCTGTATGCCATGACATATACTGTGTGTAATCAGCCCTGCACTAGTGTGTCCACCATATGACCAGGACAAATTTTTATCCATTGGAAGTAAGAAGTGTCAGTGTATGAAAGTATTATTTAGTCATAGTTTTACCGCTTTTAAAAAATAAATTTTTTTAGACCTTTCCTTTGCATTGTGCCAAACAAAAGTATTTCACCTCCCTATCTCAACCTTTCCCCAACAACCCCAAAAAGCTGGTTTGGAAAAACCATTCACTCCCTTCTCAGCGCTAAAATCATTTTCCCCGGGTTTCTGACCCTCTGTGGCGAAGACCTTTGGCCCCTATTTTAAAAGGGAAAATTGACAGAATCCGGCAAAAACAAACTCATCTCAACTCCCCCCCCACAAATCCCCCCCGACTCTCCTCCCAGACCCCCCGAAGAAGAAGTATCCAGCCCCTTTTCTTTTCTGCTGCCCCAACCCCCCTGCCCCTAGTGACCCCCTTCCCTTTCCCCCCTTTTCCAAATTTCCTTTTTCCCCCTGTCCTCTCTCAAAAACTTTCCCTCTTAAACCCCCCCTCTCCACTGGATCTTTTCCCCTTCCTTTTTTAAAAATTTCTGTTAAAAACTCCTTTTCTGAAAAAACCCACTTGGACCCGTTTCCCGTGGGTGCCAATACCGACCGTCCCTAAAAATGCCCCCTTTAAATTTTTAAACTCCCCGGGGAAAAGCTTGGGGCGACTCTGCCTAATCCCCTTAAACTCTCTGCTTTAATCTCTTATCGATCCTCTACAATCCGGTTTCCCCCATCCCACACTCCCTGGAAACTGCTTAAAATAAAAATCTCCAATGATTCCCCCACTGAAAACCAGGGCAACAATCGTTGTTCTTTTTTCCCGGGTCTCTCTGCGCGGTTTTACACTGTTTATCACCACTTCTCCCCCCAAACATGCTCAACACCATTGGCCTCCGGGCACAAATTCTCCCCTTATTTTTTAAAATAACCCCTCTGACCCCTCCTTCCAGTGTCTCATTTGCATATCCCACCCCCCCTCTCCTTTTCCTCTTTCGTTGGGGGTTCCTCAGGGGTCCGTTCTGGTTTTTGTTTTCTATCTACACAGCCCTATTGGGCAAACAATCCCGAAGATTTTTGGGTTTCCCGTAAACCCTCCTATGCGGGTGAAAACTCCCAAATTTTACACTTTTTTCCCGGGACATCACTTCCCCCCTGGTTTAAAAAACACCAGTGACTGTCTGTCCGCTGTTCTTGGGCAAACATGTTTCCCCTTTTCTATCTCAAAATAAACCTCACTAAAAGGGAAATTTAGTCCCTTTCCCCCCCCCCCTCTTCTAACCGACCTTACCCTGCCATTTCGTCTTAGTGGGGGCACCACCAAACTCCCAGGAAAACAAAGGGCCCGTTCTGGGGTTTTTAAAATAATTTTTGGGTCGTCTTTTTACCCCCCTTTTTCCAGTTCCCCCGGCCCCTTTCTGTCACCTGCACCTCAAGGGCATTTCCCGAATCCTCCTTTTTCTCACTGTGAAAACAACTCAAACCTCTTGTTCTCTTATTTATTCTCGTCTTGATACTGTAACCCTTGCTTATCGTCTCCCCCTGTGCAAACTTCCCCTCTTCAATCTGTCCTGAAGCACCAGCCCGGGTTGTCTGTCTTTTCCACCGCTACACTAAGCCATTTCCCTGTGCACACTGCACTGATTGCCCTTCAGTACAGGGTACAATATAAACTCTCACACTTAAACCCAAAAAAATCTCCCAACCCCTGCACCCCCTACATTCCTGCCCCACTCGTCTACCCCCCACCTTCCCTTCGCTCGCTGAGATATCAGATTACATTCCTCAAAAATCCAACCTCCCCTGCAAGCTCCAAACTTCACCGTGTGGCCCCGTTCTTGGAACATGCTACCGCGGGCGTCGGCACACTCAAACGTCTAGTTTAAAAGGGCCCCGGGAAAAAACATCTTTCATTGGGCCACCAAAATCCCTAATGAAAACCCCCCACCCCCCCACCCTCCCTCCCCCGCAGGGCCTTTTTTTCGGCATTAACTGTATATTAAGTACGTTTGGGGGCAGGTCCATCCGAATTCACATAAAACAACCCCATATTTATTCAAATGGCTGGATATTTAAAACGGGACTTCACCTTTGTCTCTCCCTACACCTAATAATTTAACTTGCACAGGGGCCCCTCACCCTTTTGCCTATCTTAAGAGCTTTTCATTGGCAAAGTATTTTTTTTCTTACCAAAACCCTCCAAAAATTTTTGGGGCTATATGTTGGGGGCATATAAATAAAGATTATTATTATTATTAATTTTTAAATTTTTATTAATATTATTTTAACCTTATTACATTTTTTTTTCACTTTTATTTTTATCCCCTAGAAATTTTTATATGAGGGTTAGGGGGAAACGGGAATTGCTTGGCATATTGGCAATGCTAAAGGATTTCAGAATAATATAAAATTAAAGCTCTCTTATGACACCCTGGTTCAGGCAGGGTGTAACATGGACAGTGATTGGCTTCATTTGTCTGCATCCTATGGTCACCACGGTGGTGCAGGGCATAGGCGTCACTTTGGTTAAAAAAATGGGGGTAGCAAATTTTCCCTCCCCTCCCTTTCGCTTTCCCTTCCTTCCCTCCACTCCTCTCCCTGCAGCGAAGCGGCCCCCTCTAACCCAGCTGGGAGGTCCTCGGGAGCACTGTGAGCTCCCCCCAGGAGGTCCGTACAGAGCCCGTACACCAAACACTTTTGGTGCAATCCGTAAGGTTTTGAGTGGCTCTCATGATACTAAGGGAGACACATATGATCAGATGTTTCACCCATTTCTGGCATCAAATGTACCTAAGTTAGCAATCTACGATGTCTAATGCACCTAATGAATGTGTTAGACGCATTGTTCGTAAGACTTGACACTTTCTAATGCGCCTAACATGAGGGGTGGCGTGTCGCACCACACTCGTAATATTAGACACATGTATGAATGTGGTTCGGCAAAACTAGGAGTATTACTGCTCGAACAGGGAGACCTATTTCAATGTGGTCTGCCTGAGCCTGAGGAGTCGAATTGGAGCTAGATTTGCAATTAGGGCAAAAAATGTCCCTTATTACACCAGTACAATGATAAAAAGTAATGTCTGATAATAATCAAACTATATTAAAATAATCAAACTAAATTATTTAAATTTAATTTAAAAAAATTACAATAGAAAAATATATAATATCCCAATAATATAAAAATATTTCCTATAAAATATATTTAAAACTATATATAATATTATATATATATATATATATATATATATATATATATATATATATATATGTATATGTATATATATATATATATATATATTTTACACACACATATATATATATACAATTTAATATATCCCTTGCTGATTGTGTAAGATTGCCACTGATTATGACATGCACAGTCTGTTTTTAAGGCTAGGCTAATTTAACATTGAGAGATAGAATATCTAAAATAAAATCCAGAAAATCACATTGTATTAGTTATATAAATTTCTTTGCATTTTGCTTGCAGAAATAACCAACCAACCAATAAAAGTTCTGGCTAGACGCTCCTAATCAGCTTGTTACCTGCATTAAAGACAGCTATCTTAAATAGTCACCTTTATAGAAGACTCCTGTCCACAGGCTCAATCAGTCAGACTCTAACCTCTACAACATGGACAAGTCCAAAGAGCTTTCTAATGATGTCAGGGACAAGATCATAGACCTGCACAAAGCTGGAATGGGCTATAAAACCCTAGGTAAGATGCTGGGTGAGAAGGAGACAACTGTTGGTGCAATAGTAATTGAAGAAAATGCAAAATCTCACCTCATGGGGTATCCTTGATCATGAGGAAGGTGAGAAATTAGTCTAAAACTACATGGGGGGAACTTGATAATGATCTGAAGACAGCTGGGACCACAGTCACCAAGAAAACCATTGGTAACACATTATGCTGTAATGGTTTAAAATCCTGCAGTGCCTGCAAGGCCCCCCCTACTTAAGAAGGCACATGTGCAGGCCCATCTGAAGTTTCTCAATGAACACCTGGATGATTCTGTGAGTGATTGGGAGAAGGTGCTGTGGTCAGACGAGACAAAAATTGAGCTCTCTGGCATTAACTAAACTTGCCGTGTCCGGAGGAAGAGAAAAGCTGCCTATGACCCGAAGGACACCATCCCCACTATCAAGCATGGAGATGGAAACATTAGGTATTGGGGGTGTTTCTCTGCTAACTGCACAGGACTTCTTCACCGCATCAGTGGGAGAATGGATGGAGCCATGTACCGTAAATTCATGAGTGACAACCTCCTTCCCTCCACCAGGACATTAAAAATGAGTCGTGGCTGGTCTTCCAGCAAGACAATGACCCAAAACATACAGCCAAGGCAACAAAGGAGTGGCTCAAAAAGAAGCACATTAAGGTCATGGAGTAGCCTAGTCAGTCTCCAGACCTTAATCCTATAGAGAACTTATGGAGGGAGTTGAAGCCCCGAGTTGCCAAGCAACAGCCTTAATTTTTTAATGATTAAGAAATGACCTGCAAAGAGGTTGTTTAGTTCACTACCGCTGAGTATTAATTTGAATAGTGTACTGTATGAAATGTTTAGGAAGTTGGTGTGGCCCACTCATGACATTTTTTCACTGGGCCTAGTGCTGGACAATGGGTAAACAAAGATAGGTAATCGCCTAGGGCAACACTTTATCCCAAGCAGAAAGGGGGCACAAAGAGGTATGGAGTGGGTGAATTTTCCATTGGGGTGGTGCTATATGCCTTATTTGCTTAGGGCACCAGAATACTTTGTCCCTGCCCTGACTTGGCCCAATAGTAGGTTAAAACGGCCCTGGTTGTTGTTGCAACTTTCTATGTTGATAACTTTTGAACCACAAGAGACAATGCAAATCTGATTGTGGCAATCAATTTCTGAGACAATTTAAGTTTTCTTTGATTTGCTACATGACCATCTTTTTATTAAAAAGAAACCTTACCCTTAATCCAAAATGGCAGCTTTGAAGATGGCAGCTATGTTCAAGACATAGCCTAAAAGATAGGTACCCTCACCCATTATTTGCTGTGGTATTCAGATATGCAATGTGCCTTTCATTTCTGAATTATAAGGGTGTCCTGGGACTTTGGACTAACTATATATATTCATATATGTGATATATGTGATACAGCAAGTAATGGGTTATGGTTATAGGCTATGCCTGGAACATGGACGCCATCTTCAAAGCTGTTATTTTAAATAAAGCACAATTTTTTTTCAATGATATCAAAGAAATCACAAATTCTCTCAGAAATTGATTGTCACAATCAGATTTGAAATGTCTCTTGTGATTTTAACACATTGGTAACATATGCCAAAACAATGGCGTATTCCTATTGGGACATGTCATCCATTGTCTTTCAGCCAATTAGATTGCAGGTCATGTGACCTAACAGAGACTGTTGTATCAGCCAGAAATCCTGTATTCAGCTGTTAGTAAGCAAAATTACTTGTACTACAGTGTACCTAAAAACAACTTCTAACAAACAAAGCGGGGAAATGGAGTGATCCTTTAAATAGCATTGTCTAATTTGTTTTAAAATCCTTCTTTTCTTTTACTGCCAATGGGACTGATCACTATATCAACATTCTGGAATCTTTGCATCTTAAATGGGTGATCCACTTTTTTTTTTATTCATTTATAGTGTTGAGCGATTATTATCGACAAAGATGAAATCGGCACAGTTTTTATGTTGATCAAAATTTTTAGATCATGCGATTATTTAGGTTAAAATCTGTGCATCATCTATTAATATCGCACCATTTTCGGCGCTTCCTGTCATTTTGGCGGCCAGCAAATCAGCTTACAGAATAGAGCAGGGTGAGATGTGTGTGCGACGTCATGACTGGGATGTGTTTTGGTTGCGATTGGCGGGAAAAAATACATGACCTCGTTTTACATAGAACACCTTCCTGTTCATGATCAGTGTCTCTCAGCGCCTCATAGGGGGAGGACATGCGTCTGCCTGTGTCCAAACAGCTCAGCGAAATTATTCTATTTTTTTCACAGAGAAAGCTCTACTGTAGCTGTGATCCTTACAACTTAGTTAGATCAAAAGTTTGGAAGATTTTATGTAGTTAGATGGAGAATTTTAAAGGAGCATCTACCGCTGTAAATTCACGGAGGGGAGCGGGGGGAGGGGGGCCCGCGGGCGAACACAGACAAGCTCTATAAAGAATACTGGATAAAGTTCACCAAAAACTTAGTGTAGACATTGCACTGCATTCTTTATTATTAACATTTTCTATTGAAATATTTCCTGGATATTGGGCACCTGAATTATATTAGGATACTCATCTTTTCTAGTAACTGCAAGGTCTCTTTGTTAGGTGCAAAACTCCACTTTTATTATCAGTATACATTTCAGATAGGTGTTCTTTTTCAATTTTGCCCATTCCAGCTTTGTTGATATAAACACATTGCAGTTAAATTAGAATCAAGCAATTTTGTAGTCAGCACAGGTTGATAGGTGCCAAAAATACCTTTTATTGCCCCGAATACATTACAGATACTGTTTTTTCACTTTTTGCGCACTACAGCTTTGTTCATTGAGGCACCTTTCCTTAAATGTGAATACAGCAATTTTGTAGTCACCACAGGTGAATTGAAAGGTGCCAAAAAAAAACCTTTTATTTTTCCAAATTTACATTACAGATACGTTTTTTTTCCCTTTGGCGCACTACAGCTTTGTTCATTGAGGCACCTTGCACTTAAATGTGAATACAGCAATTTTGTAGTCACCACAGGTGAATTGAAAGGTGCCAAAAATGCCTTTTATTATCCGAATACATAACAGATACGTGTTTTTTCATTTTGGCACAGGCCAGCTTTTGTTGATAGATCTACTTTGCAGTTTATTTTGAATACAGCAATTTTGTGGTCACCACAGGTGAATTGATAGGTGCCAAAAATACCTTCTATTATCCGAATACATTACAGTTTACGTTTTTTTTTGGGCACTTTTGCCCAGTCCAGATTTGTTGATAGAGCCACCTTTAAGTTAAATTTGAATCCAGCAATTGTGTTAGTTACCACAGGTGATTTGATAGGTGCCAAAAAATACCTTTTTTATCCTAATACATTACAGACCCGTGTTTTTTGACTTTGGCGCACTACAGCTTTGTTCATTGAGGCACCTTGCACTTAAATGTGAATACAGCAATTTTGTAGTTAACCACAGGTGAATTAAAAGGGACAAAAAAATACCTTTTATTATCCGAATACATTTCAGATACTGTTTTTTCACTTTGGCGCAGGCCAGCTTTGTTGATAGATCTACTTTGCAGTTAAATTTGAATACAGCAATTTTGTGGTCACCACAGGTGAATTGATAGTTGCCAAAAAAAAAAATACCTTTATTATCCAAATACATTACAGATAACGTGTTTTTTTTGAACTTTTCCCCAGTCCGCTTTGTTGTTTAATCTACTTTGCAGTTAAATTTGAATACAGCAATTTTGTAGTCACCACAGGTGAATTAAAAAGGTGCCAAAAAATACCTTTTAATATCCGTTATACATTTATGACAGTTGTTTTTTTTCACTTTTGGTCAGTCAAGCTTTGTTAATGATCTACTTTGCAGTTAAATTTGAATCCAGAAAATTTTTTTTTTATTTGAGGATTTGAGAATAGCTGTGATTTGCCACTTTTAATAAGGACTTTCCAAAACTCCTTCCATACCTTCTCAAATTTTTTATTTTTCTGAACATGGAGCGTAAATTCAGGTGGTAAACGAGCAAAGGGGGGTTAGGACATGGAGGAAAGAGGTACGAGAGAAGGTGCTCCTTCCAGTGCTGGCGACAACACGCATGCCAGCAGATCGTCAGTTGCAGGCCGTAAAGGGCCTGTCATCGCTGGGTCAGGGCCCCTGTGAATCTCAGAAACGAACGCGTCGCCGTCTGTCCTTCAGTGGTTAATGCAACCTGCATCCACAGTCTACCTCCTCGTCCTCCCAGTCACGGCCACAAATTTTCGTCAACGGGCATCATCAGCATCCGTCCAACATGAAGCACCCAAATGTCAACTCGTGTACCCACCACTGTGGATAATCCATTGTCTGAAGACCTTTTTGATGACAAAATGCGGTTGGGTTCCTAAGGCATGTTAAAAGATCAAGAGGCCAAAGAGGATGAATTTCTCTGCTCTGACGCTCAGTTTCTGATGCCATCAGAGGGGGTGAAGGAAGCCGGTAAATTTCGCAAAAATCCCGGGCAGTCGGAAAACGCCTTGCAGAGCCTTTTGCTTGTAGCCTGCAGCTCCTGGATGCAGAATGTCAGGACGACGAAGTCACCTGTGTTGATGACCTGTGTTGATGATGATGATGACGACATTGCGGATCCAACATGGTCTTTTCCGCAGAATTTTCTTGCGAGCGCTTCATCACTGGACGAGGAGGAAGCATGGGGTAGTGTCAGTACGGGTTTCGCCTCAAAAAGGGAGAGGGCGGTCGCAGAAATCCGCTCATTTTGTTCCGCCAGCCAAGGTCAGCACAAACCCCGCTCCTCGCTTATCGCCGTCAAAAAAAGGGCCAGGACCTCTCAAGCCTGGGGCCCTTTTTTGAGCAAGCCTCTGATTCACCCCAGCGATTTTCATATGCCGCCTTTGCCTAAACGCATAAGTAGAGGCAAGAACCTTAGGTGGTTAACCACCACCAACATGTCTAGTCACATGCAGCGAATGCATGAGTTGAAATGGAGGCAACACTTAGCCAAAAAATGCCAGACTGCTGCCGGGCCTCCAACCACTGTCACACCCTCTGTCTCCGCCTCCTCCTCCGCCACCACCAAGCGTTTTCCCCACTGCCCCATGTCTCTCAGAGTCATGATTCAGGGATCAGCCTCCGCTTCAGCCTCCACCGTCGCCGAAGTACCACCAGCATCACCAAGACCCATCCTACCCCTTCCCTCCCGCCAGTTTAATGACCTGCACACCGTACAGCGGGCCCGTCTAGCACCAGCCTTCTGTCTTCCAGGTTTGGGAGCAGAAGAAACACTTTAACCCAAACCATCCCAAAGCCAAAAGCCTGAATGTCAGCATTGCCAGGCTTTTGGCCTTGGAAATGTTGCCTTTCCGTCTGATGGACACAGATGGGTTCTGCCACATCATGGCCCTAGCCTGCCCCCAATTACCAGATGCCGAGCAGGCATTTTCTTTGCCAAGAAAAGCCGTCCCTGTCTGGCCAGCCACGTGTTTATCTAAAATTTCAAGCGCGTTGTCTGCATCTGTTTCTGGAAAGTCCATCTGACCACCGACACATGGACTAGTAAGCACAGCCAAAGGCCGTATATCTCTGTGAACAGCTCACTGGGTGAGCTGGTTGGATGTCTCTGGGGGTGACGGTGGCTCTCAGGCTCGGCGCACCCCTCATCAAAACCGCAGGGTGGTGCAGGGTTCTTTTTCCCCCCAAAGGGCCTCGGTGGCATCACGTGTCCAGAGAAACCAGGCCGTGTTAAAATTAATCTGTCTTGGAGACCGTCCCTGCCTTGGAAAGAGGTTGGCGCGAATTTGAGGCGGAGGAGGAAGATGAGGAAGATCAATTTGCTAGTGCCCCTCGACCCAGAGGCTTGGGAAATCAAGGCTCCATCTCTCACATGAGTGCTTGGATGCTCCATTTCCTCCAACTGATCCTCGCATTAAGGCCATCAAAATGAACAACAGTTACTGGGTGGCCACCCTCCTGGATCCCCGTACAAAACAAAACTCAACACTTTCCTTCCACCCACCCAAATAGAGAGTACAATGCAGGAAATGGAGACCTTGCTGATTGATCAACTGGAGACATCTGTAGCGTTTGCTTCACGTTCCCTAAATGTCACGGTGGAACAACATCAGCGACGTGACAGCAGTAGAGTGCCAAGTAGCCGTAGCGGAAGCAGCAGCAGCAGGCAAGGTGGCAGAAGCCTAATGGGTGACCTCTGGCAATCTTTATTTACCACCTCACCAACGCATGCAATGCAGAGCACACATCCAACACACAGAGACCAGCTTAAGATCATGGTGCACGACTATCTGCATCTCAACACCGATGTTTTTGTATGTGTTCCGGACCCAATAGACTTCTGGGTATCCAAAATGGATGAATGGCCCGAGCTCACTCGCCACGCCATAGAGGTGTTGTCCTGCCCAGCAGCCAGCGTCATATCTGAGCGGACCTTCAGCACAGCTGGAGGAGTCATTACAGACAAACGCATACGGCTTTCCACAGATAATGTGGATCGTTTGACTTTCATCAATATGAATCAGGCAGGGATCTCTGAGGATGTTGTGGCCCTAATTGCCGAGGTTACCGATTAATTGCCGGTCTACTTCACATTCCTCTTCAAACAGAAATGGTCCTCTTGAAAACTTTTATTTAAAATGATCATTTCTTACTACAATTTTTATTCTATTTTCCCAACAGTTAATTTTGCTGTGAGGAGACTGTAAAAGACAGCAAGGTTTCATGACAACACCGTATTCCATTTACTCACTTTATCTTTAAAAGTTTTCGCATTGTCAATGGTTTTGAGGTCATGTTGCTGTGAGATACAGCTATAATTATGGTCCTTTGGAACAGAAATGTGGCTTTTAAGTGGCATTTCTCACTCACAATTTTTAATAGTGGCTGAGAAGTCATATTTATAATTTTTTGGGGTCATGTTGCTGTGAGATACAGCAATAATCATGGTCCTTTGGAACAGAAATGTGGCTTCTAAGTGGCATTTCTCCCTCACAATTTTTAACAGTGGCTGAGAAGTCATTTTTATAATTTTTTGGGTCATGCTGCTTTGAAATGCAGCAATACTACAGGTCCTATTATAAAAAAATGTTGTTTCTAACAGACATTTGTTCTTCACAATTGTCCAATGTGGCTCAAGGGTCATGCTTTGAATTTTTGGGGGCATTTTGCTGTGACATGCAGCTATACTACAGGTCCTATTATAAAAAATTTTTGTTTCTAACAGACATTTGTTCTTCACAATTGTCCAAAGTGGCTCAAGGGTCATGCTTTGAATTTTTGGGGGCATTTTGCTGTGACATGCAGCTATACTACAGGTCCTATTATAAAAAGTTTTTTACAGCATTGTTTCTTCAAATTGTCAAATGCTCAGGTCATGTTTTGAATTTGGCATTTGTGTGACTCAGTCTACAGGTCCAATATAAAAAAATGTTTTCTACAGACATTTGTTTTCAAATTGTCAGGTGGCTCAAGGGTGATGGTGCTGTCAGAAACAGGAATATGTAGGACACTGTTAATGGACACATATTGCAAAATGACTTGTTTTTGCAAGATCTTTAACATAGCTATCAATCCCTGTATTGAGACAACCCATTTAATACAATTAAAAAAGAGAAACAAAGACATGGTGGGATTCCATCCTATTTTAAAAATGTGTTTTCTAGAATTAAACTACTAAAAAACTTGCATGTACAAAATAGCTGGTAAAAAAATTCCTCTGAATTGTACAAGAAAGGTACAGGAAGACTTGACCAGATGTAGGTTATTCAGAGGACATGGAGTATGGAGCACGGACAGAGAACAAAGAACAGAGACAATTTCTCCAGCACATTGAGTAAAATGAGAAAAAGAATGCCAAGAAAAAGGGCACCTGGGTGGAACAGGAGTGTTAACCACCAGTATTTCCAAGTGAAGCTCAATTGGTCCGCACTCATACGGAGGGGCAAGCGCTACCCAGGACAGGGACAGTATATGTCCAGTGAAACTAAAATGGTGGTTTAAAGACTCCTTTCCTGGCACTTTTTAATCTGGGGTCATGCAGGTTTGGGGCTCATGCTGTGGCCCAGGACAGGTATAGTCAATGTCCAGTGAAACAAAAATGGTGGTTGAAAGACTCCTTTTTCCGGCACTTTTTAATCTGGGGTCATGCAGGTTTGGGGCTCATGCTGTGGCCCAGGACAGGGATAGTCTATGTCCAGTGAAACTAAAATGGTGGTTGAAAGACTCCTTTTTCCGACACTTTTTAAATCTGGGGTCATGCAGGTTTGGGGCTCATGCTGCGTTCCAGGACAGGGATATTCAATGTCCAGTTCAAGTAAAATGATGGTTCAAATCATACTGCCTTCTGGCACTTTTTAATTTGTGGGTCATGCAGGTTTAAGGCTCATGCTGTGGTGCAAGACAGGGATAGTGAATGGTCTGTGATTTTTTTTCTGTGGCTTTTATAACCTAAGTGTGTTGCCTAATGTAGCACGTATCCATTTGACTGTTGTGGAGGTTAATTCCAGCTTCTCCAGCCCTGTTTGGGTATAAGAATGAAGGTGTTGTTCCTCTCCCATAGACTTTAATGGTCATCGATCATAATCTATCATCTACCATCGAATATCTTGTCGATGATGGTCGACTATCGACCATCGACCGATGTCGATGGCCAACATAATCGCTCAACACTATTCATTTATGCTGGTTCTGCAGTTAGAAAATTACAAAAACTTAAACTCAACTCAGTTCTCACTCTTTCTTCCAGTGATACTACTTTCTGCCATCTGCCCCAGTCTTCTGTTTTGTTCCTGGTCCTGACAATCAGAATGTCGCCATTGCAACTGCTAATTGGCTGCATTGGTCTTGTAACACTTCCTGACATCACCATGCGGAAGTTAAGTGCTACAAATGGTGATGTCAATACATGTGACCAATGGCTGCAATGTTGATGTTTCGGCTGCCAGCAGCAGGAAGAAACTGCTTCACTGGGGACAATGATGGACAGCGGCAGCACTGTACCAGAGGTGAGAACAAAGGTTTTAGTTTTTCTTTTAGTTGTCTAACTCCAGCACCAGCAGAAATTAGTAAAAAAACAAGTGGACATCCACTTTAATGATGAACTTTTAAGATGACCCTTTTCAAAATGTGGATTAATAAAGTAATCCACAGCACACGCTATTTGAATATGCTTCAAGAAGTGTATTAGTATTACAAAGGTGTTATATACAAAAGTGTTAATTACATATTTATGTTACAATTAGAGATGGGAGAATCGATTCTAACGAAGTGGAATTCGATTAGAATTTCCGAAAAACTTCGGTTCTCACGAAACCGAAGTTTAGGGTGATTCGCGGGAACGAAGCGTCTTTTTTATTGGTAAAATGGCCGCGAGCACATAGCGTAACATGGGGCAGAGAACTCTGGGAGGAAGAAAGGAACACCCTCAATGACATGTGCAGTCATGAAGCCAATCAGAGACCGGCGGGATTCTGTGACGTCACAACCTTATAAATAGCGACGCCATCTTAAATCCTCACACTTCTCACAGTCTGTCATGGCCTAAGCATCTATCTACTGCTGCTTCTGCTGCTCTATTCAACTCATTCTAAAACAAACTGCTTTTATCAACGATTGGGGGGGAAAGACCACCACAAGTCTGTCAGTTGCCCACCTGTAGTTCACCCAGCGTTCTGTATCTGCTGCTCCATAGAAGTCATTCTAAAAGAAACTGCTTTTATCAGCGATTGGGGGGGAAAGACCACCACAAGTGTGTGTCAGTTGCACATCTCTACCTCAACCAGCATTTTGTATCCGCTGCTCCATAGAAGTCATTCTAAAAGAAACTGCTTTTATCAGAGACTAGGGCCAAAGCATTTCACAAGTGGTTCAGTTGTACACATTTAACGCTACCAGCGTTATCATTTTGTTTTAGTTTGTGGGTTATTCTTCCTAAAGTGCCGGGAGGGTGTAATTCTTCCCCATATACGCCTATATTTCATCTGTTCATTTCTGCAGAGTATTTAATATCTAAGGGTTAATTAAGCCTGTTGTCAGTGGGTTTATTTGGAGTAAAATACAGTGTTTTTTTTACCCCCATATACGCCTAAATATCAACTGTTCATTTCTGTAGGGTATTTAATATCCAAGGGTTAATTAAGCCTGTTGTTAGTGGGTTTATTTGAAGTAAAATACAGTGTTTTTTTACCCCTATATACGCCTAAATTTCATCTATTCATGTCTGTGGGGTATTTAATATCCAAGGGTTCATTTTTTCCTCTTGTTTTGTGGGTTAATTTGGAGTAAAATATAAGGTGTGCGTATTTCTGCCACATACATGCCTGAAATCCATCAACTTCAGACCGGTGGGGGTATTTTAATCTGTGGCCAAGAGTTAATTTATTCACTTTTTTGGGAGAATTCTGTGTCAAATCCAGTGTTTGTGTATTTCAACCCTACATACATCTCAAATCCAGACTCCTGGGATATTGCTATTTGTGGCAAACAGTTATTTTTTTTCATTTATTGTGGTGATTCTGTTAAATGCTGATACATGTAGGGCCCCCCAAAAGAGTGGAGAGGGTGTCATCAGTAATTTTGCATTGACACCAATTATTTTGCCATTCATTTGATCTTTTAGGGCGAAATGTATGATCGGGCTTTACGCCTGTATTTTGGCGTAACCTGCGCCTCCCGGCCCGAATCCACCTGTCGGACGCAGGGATGCGGTGTTAGGCGCAGCGTTCGCCACTTTCAGCTGCGCCCCGAATGAAGGGACGGGCAGTGGGCGCGGTGTGGGCGCGGGGTAGGCGTTCCGGGACGGGACGCGGCGCGCTCGTATACTCCGAGGCATGTACGATCGCGAGTCGGCAAAGCGAGGTACAGTGCAGCGCTCGGCAGCTCCGACAGCCAGACCTGGTTTATTTTGGTCTAAATGCTCCGGCGGCGGCGAAGTGAAGCAGGATCGGAACATGCAAGGAAGCAGATAGAAGATCGCGACAGAAATCTCGGCGCTCCGCACCGTGCAGCAAGAGTATGATTCCGAAAAAATCGCCTTTATAAAGGCGGAAAACAGTGTCAGAAAAGAGCTGAACCTCAAAAATAAACATAATTAAAAAAAAATCACTTTCCAAAAATCTAGAACGGCGCAATGTCAAGAAATCGGATATTGGAAATTGCCGGGAAATACAGTAATTCAAATCCTGACAGCTATTCTCATTGGTCGGCATAAACCGGCCAATCAGAATAGGAGCGACAGTGAACCATTAAAATCTATGGAGAATGATTGACCAATCAGAATCCAAGAAGTTGTCCCGATGTGTATATAAAATGAATAATAATATGGGGGGGTAACGAAAAAAAAATATTAATTCAATAAAATCATGTTTTTTTCTTTATTTTCGTTATCCAAGGATCAATAGTATGGGTGCAACGAAAATAAAGAAATAAACATGATTTGATTGATGTAATTTTTTTTTTTTCTTTACCCCCATATTATTATTCATTTTATATACACATCGGGACAACTTCTGTAGTCTTATCATTTGATTTCGGCCATGTACAGTTTTATTTCAGATTGTATTAGAAAACCCATAGGAGCGTCGCTCGCTCTCCCATTGGTCCAAATAACGGCGCCTCTTTTAACTTAGCCAATCACAGAGCTCGCTCGGAATTTCTTTTCCCCATAGAACTCTATGAGAAAGTAGCTCGCGCTCTGATTGGCTAAGCTGGACGAGCCCCCGCTAGCTCAACCAATCAGCTCGTTTTTGCCTTTTTTACTGTATTTTGAACTGTCCCGCCTTTGAATATCATTGGTCAATTTTTCTCCATAGGTTATAATGTGTCCCTGTCGCTCCTATTCTGATTGGTCAATTCTCCTCCATATGATTAAATGGGCCACTGTCGCTCCTATTCTGATTGGCTGGTTTATGCCGACCAATCAGAAGAGCTTAAACAATTTGAAATTACTGTATTTCCCGGCGATTCTCTCTATTGCAATTTCCTATGTAGCGCCGGTCTCGGCGACAAACACGTTGTTCGGGATTTAACTGATTTATTTTTACAGAAGGTTTTAGCTCTTTATCTGACAATGTTTTACACTTAATAAAAATGATTTTTTTTATTAATACTTCATGCCGCACGGCGCTGAGCGCCGAGATTTCAGTGCGCCGATCTCTCCATAGACTACAATGGGAGAAGTAGCTCACGCTCTGATTGGCTGGGATAGGCAAGCCACCGCTAGCTCAACCAATCAGCTCTTTTCTGCATTTTTACTGTATTTTGAACTGTCCCGCCTTTGATTCTGATTGGTCTATATTTCTCCATAGGTTTATAATGGGACACTGTCGCTCCTATTCTGATTGGTCAAAACTTCTCCATAGGTTTTAATGGGTCTTTGTCGCTCCTATTCTGATTGGCTGGCTTCTGCCGACCAATGAGAAGCGCTTAAACAATTTAAATTACTGTATTTCCCGGCAATTCTCTCTATTGCAATTCCCTATGTAGCGCCGGTCTCGGCGACAAACGCGTTGTTAGGGATTTAAGTGCTTTATTTTTAAAGAAGGTTTCAGCGCTTTATCTGATAATGTTTTACACTTAATAAAAATGATTTTTTTATTCATACTCCATGCCGCACGGTGCTGAGCGCCGAGATTGCATTGCGCCGATCTCTCCATAGACTACAATGGGAGAAGTAGCTCGCGCTCTGATTGGCTGGGATAGGCAAGCCACCGCTAGCTCAGCCAATCAGATCTTTTCTGCATTTTTACTGTATTTTGAACTGTCCCGCCTTTGATTTTGATTGGTCAAAACTTCTCCATAGGATATAATGGGTCTTTGTCGCTCCTATTCTGATTGGTCAATCGTTCTCCATAGGTTTTAATGGGACACTGTCGCTCCTATTCTGATTGGCTGGTTTATGCCGACCAATGAGAAGAGCTTAAACAATTTGAATTACTGTATTTCCCGGCAATTCTCTATAACCCAATTCCTTATGTTGCGCCGGTCTCGGCAACAAATGCGTTGTTCGGGATTTTATTAATGTATGTTTATAGAAGGTTTCAGCGCTTTATCTGATAATGTTTTACACTTAATAAAAATGAATTTTTTATTCATACTCCATGCGGCACGGCGCTGAGAGCCGAGATTGCATGCCGCCGATCTCTCCATAGACTACAATGGGAGAAGTAGCTCGAGCTCTGATTGGCTGGGATAGCCAAGCCCCCGCTACTTCAACCAATCAGCTCGTTTCTGCATTTTTACTGTATTTTGAACTGTCCCGCCTTTGATTCTGATTGGTCAATAGTTCTCCATAGGTTTTAATGGTTCACTGTCGCTCCTGGTTTCTGCCGACCAATGAGAATATCATTCAGAATTTGAATTACTGTATTTCCCGGCAATTTCCAGTATCCTAATTCTTGAATTAGGATATTTGGAAAGTGATTTTTTTTTTAATGTATTTTTTATTTTTGAGGTTTGAGCTCTTTTCTGAGAATGTTTAACGCCTTTATAAAGGCGATTTTTGATTCATACTCCGCACCGACATGTGGAATGATTTCTCGCTGTTTTCCAGCCTGTCTCGCATCGGAACAGATTTTCGGCGCAGTCCCGCACAGCGCCTAAGTCCCGCACTGTGCCCATGTCCCCGCACTGTGCCCCACACACTGGCGAGGGGCAGGGAACTTTTCCCCGCATGTATGAGTGCACCTTCTCGGACGGCGAATCTTTGGCGCAGCGCCGCACTGCGCCTCAGTCCCCGCACTGCGCCTAACACACTGGCGAGGCGCGGCGGACTTTTCCCCGCATGGATGACCGCACTACCTCCGGCGGCGAATCTCAGGCACAGCGCCGCACTGCGCCTAAGTCCCGCACTGCGCCTAACACACTGGCGAGGCGCGGCGGACTTTACATAGGATGTATGAGCGCGCCCCGGCGCCGACATAAATCAGGCGCAGATTTCGCCGGAAAACTAGCGGAAAAGCGCGCCCCGACCCGGCGAGCTTCATACATGTCGCCCTTAGTGTCTGCTTTCAGTTGGTCAATAATACATCATTGCTCAAGCCAAAAAGAAATAGGAGTTGAACCCAAAAAAAAGTAAATGGAATAATTGCATGTGTTCTGTGTTTTGTATTCATTCCACAGATTAAAAGAAGGGGAAAACCAAACATAGTGGACATGTCATAGAGTGGTGGAGGGTGGAAACAACATTAGAAAACCACAGAGTGGTCGACTGAGAGAGTGCTCAGTTGGCAGCAGCATGAGGAGACTTGAGTGGTGAGGTGGCAGCAGTATCAGAAGGCAGCATCAGAAGGCTACATAAAAACTGTCACACCGCCGAGTAGGTGATTTTATCACCAATGCTCCGCACTGACTGACTGTTACCACCGCTGCTCCGGTGAGCCCCTGTGCCGCTACTTTCTAGAACCTGGAAAGTGGGTGGTCTAAATCATGGCTGTTTGGCTCCCAACCTCGCACTGTTGCCATCCTGCTGACTCCCGGCCACACTACTCACATGCAAGCTGCTGATCTCTTCTCCCAATGATAATGATGAAGCCCTTGCTTCCAGGGCCGGGACGATGGGCAGTCGAAGGTAGGTGACCGCCTAGGGCGCCACTTCATCCCAGGCAGAAAAGGGGGGCACAAGGAGGCATGGAGAGGGCTGAATTTTCCATTTGGGGGGCACTTTATGCCTTGTTTAACCAGGGCACCAAAATACCTTGTCCCAGTCTTGCTTGCTTCATCTGGCTCCCAAGTGCGATCGGCTACATCGATTAGTGTTTGCCCGTCACCCCCGTCCTTCTCAATGGTGTCGCTGTACAGAGCCTGACTGCTCGCAACATAACCCCCAATGCCACTCTCCTCATTACTACTTGCCCGATTCTGCAAGAAGCAGCAGATGTCTTACCCACTTCTTTGCTGCCCATTGTCCTCAAATAGTTTGTCCTCACTGTATAGTGGTGCAGAGGCCACAGCACATAGTAGTTCTCTGGCTGTGGGAAGCAAATGGGACAGAGATGGGTTGAGGACAGGTGGGGCCCCTCACCTGCTCCCAGGCCATGCCAACTAAGGGTTGTATCTGACAAACCCACCAACTCTGGGAAAAAGTGGATGGCCTAGTCAACCATTCATGAAGCGTTGGCTTGGTGGTCAACACACGGCTGCTAGATGACGCCGGAAGCTGTGGCCTCGCGGGGTGATCCCTGCTGTGACGTCCCCTTACTGTGCTGCGACCTGTTCCGGCTCAAGGAACCTACTATTGTGTTCTTTGACGCTATTGTAGTATCTTAGCCCTCAGTTCGGTTCTTTCCAGCTGGCGCTGACATGACTTAGTCAGGCTGTGTTACTGCTTCAGTTATTTGGTCCGTTTTGCCCTTGTAAGTGCCCAGAGAATTGAAGAGTGAAGTGATTGTAAGAGTGGCGGCTGTCATGTGCATGTCACACTAAAACACAGCATTGTATGAAGACCAAATCACTCTCCCTATGCATATTTGAGCATGGCACAACATTTTACAACACCATACAGGCCCTCTGCAGCCAGGAAATAGCTTTTTTTAACGCGATTTTCTGAGAAATTTGCCCATCTCTAGTTACAATGTCATTACATGCGGAAACTACAATACATAATATTCAATACAAATTAAATTGGAAAATGTGGTAAATGTTATATGTGATTCTTCTGATGTTTGGTCTAAAGGACAACCTTATTCATAGGTAATCCCAATGGTAGCCAGATAGAGAGAAAGGAGTATGGAAAAAATGTAGTAGCAATTACATGCAATGAATAAAGGAACATGGTGGCAAACTGACACCAGGCATCTGTTTAAAACTGGCCTCAGCCAGCTTTATTCAAGCACAGGATAACAGAAACCAAGAACAGAAAGTCTCAGGCCATCGAGCCACCACATAAACAAAGAGTGAGTCCCTCGCTGACCTGTGGTCTGGATCTACCGTCCAGCACCATCAGCACTATACGCTCTTTATACAATTTAGGCTTCCCTCAGCCTCTGGGACCAGTGCTTCTCCTCAGCTCTGCTCTGCTCCAACCTTGGCAGCTAGCCACGCCCTCTGATTACCTGGAGCAGCAGGCTTTTATAGACCTCTAGGGACTGTCATGGAACACGAGTAGGCACCCACCCAACACGGTGTTTACTTCTGATAAAAGCCGAAGCAGAACAGGCAAACTAACTATACACAGCTCCCAACTGTTTACTGTGGCTGACAACATATATGGAAGGCTCCTACCCCACCAAGGCCAGGTAACCTTGGTGGCGTGTTGCTTGCAGGTATCCTTCTCTGCTCCACCTAGTGGCTGAAACATGAGACTGTCTGAGGAGAAGATGCAGCCAAAGGTTCAGAGCTCAGGAAACATGATAATGCATGGAGCTGTGGGTGGACAGCTCCGAAACGTCAGAAGAATCACATATCACATTTCCCGCAGTTTCCAATTTAATTTGTATTGAATATTATGCATTATCTCTTGCACATGTAATGACATTGTAACATAAATATGTAATTAACATTTTTGTATGTGACCCATTTGTGATACTAATACACTTCTTGAAGGATAGTCAAATAGCGTGTGCTGTAGATTTATCTATTAATTGGCTTGCAATGCCCTTTCCACTAGCACCCATTTATAACTGTGTGCTGTTCATTTATAAATATTAACCTTTCAAAATGTGGGCGGTGTGGAAATAACACCTAACAACATAGGTCCTGCTTCCTACATCACTGGAAAACATATGATTTTGTCCAGGAAAGCTTCAAGTAGACAGATATTTCCCCCACAGTGAAAATAAAGTATTACATGGGGGCCACTTAGATGAAAGGTCATCCACATAATATAATACAAGCATGATTCAAATGGGAGCAGAAGTTACATAGTTACATAATTATTACAGTTGAAAAAAGACATGTCTATCAAGTTCAACCAAGGGTGGGGAAAATGTGAATGAAGGGAGGGAGATAGGGAATTTTTAAGCTCTGTTTTCCCTACTGATGAAGACTTTGGGACCCATAAGGCAAGAAACAATCTGCCCTGAATGAATATTTAATTCCAGTCTTAGCTCATATAGGGGAATCCCACGTAGTGAGATCTCTTTTATGATGCCCACATGCCCAACATGACATATGGACAAGGGTTGTCCTTGTAAGACAGTTCCTTTAAACTTTTAATGCCACACCTATTTTGGATCTTAAAAGAGTATTCCTATCACATTGATTAGCTTTAAACATGTAGACAAAGGTAAATAAAGACTGTTATCAAACACATTGCTGTTCTGATTTTGCTCCATTTCAGATTTACAGTAGTTCTTATTGTCTGCTTGTTTACACAAGCCTTCCTAGTTACCTACCACCTCTCACTGCTCTAACAGCCAGGGCTGTGGAGTTGGAGTCGTGGAGTTGGAGTCGGTGCCTATTTTGCAGGAGTCGGAGTCAGAGTCGTCATAAAATGGACCGACTCCGACTCCCAAAATATATAATTAGTTGTTCAAGTTAGTTCGATGCAGTGTAAAGAGCAAGAGGAATTGGGTCTGGCCAGTGCTGCTGCTCCCATATCTTCAGCTTCATCACATGAGGAGTGTAATTGATGACATGGAACAGGCAAAGCGCTGTCCTAGGGGGGAAAGATTCTGCTCCCATGGCAAAAAGATTTCAGCAAAATTTTTCACCTGCTTTCAAAGGAGAAGAGTTTAACCATTCATCAAAACTGACTGTAGCTGAGGCAATTCCTTTATACCCCGACATTGCTAGAGATGTTTCCCCTGTGGTAACTGCTTTGCCCCCAACCCAAGTTAGTGTAGAGAGGCTGTTCTCTAGCCTGGAAATAATGAGATGTGAGGTCATCTATGTAGGATCTGATGGAGGCAATACTATTTCTTAGAACAAATTCAGAGACTCCACAAATGTTCCTGCAGCGTTTTGCATATTTACATTTTTTTGTGTTCTAAAGTCATATCCAATAAATATATTTTTATACTGACGAGCAAATGGTAACAATTTTTTGACCTTGTGACTTTCAGGCTCCATATCTCCCCATCCACTACAGCTTTGTACATGAGGCTACTGAAATTTTTTATATACAGTCATCTTACCTATCTATACAAAAATTTTTGACTTCAATGTGTTTAGCATCTGCTTAGTTCTGTAGATTCTTTCCTGTAACTGCATGTTACTGTTTTGCCCGAAAAATACAAAATGTTAATTTTTATTATTTTGTTAGTATTTGGGAAATCCACCTTTTGGGTTTTTTCAATACTGCCTGGATACTTCTGGTGCTTTGGATCGATTCAAGCATGTATTGACCAAAATCTGATCCCAGGTCTCTTCTAAAACATTCCCAATGTTGGTGAAAGACTGGACTTGGATCCAAATACAGCTTTTTCTTCAACTCTACCCACAAGAGTTCAAAAGATCAAAACTTTGCTTGTCAGTGTCTAAATAGCTTGATTATTGTATCATAAGGTGATAAACAGCCTGATGTTACCATTTTACCACAGTAAAGTTATCACTTAAACATGCTGTCACGGATGCCCCTGCGACCCTCATCCCGGGTCGCAGGCGCATCCGTGCCCCGTTGCCGAGCGGCGCAGTGACCCGCATGTCGGGTCGCGGGCGCGCTCATTCCCCGATCTGTCCACCTGTAAACTTACCCGGCCAAGCTCCTGCTGCAGCCTCTGTCCCGCGGCACGCGCGGCCCCGCTCTCTAGGGTGCGCGGGCGCCGGCAGTGTTAACTTTAAATGGCCAGCGCACCGGTAATTGGCTATTGCTGCCCCTATTTAAGCCTGCCTCTTCCTGTTGCCCTTGCCAGATCTTTAGTGCCATTTAGCCTATTGAGAAAGTATTCCTGAGTCTTTTTCTGATTACCGTGTACCGTACCGTTTGCCTCTGTTCCATTCGACCACAAATCTTGCTCCCTGCCCTGACCTTCCTGCCTATCTACGATCACGAATCTTGCTGCCTGTCCTGACCTTCCTGCCTGTCCCCGACTACGAGCCTGCCTTACCACGCTACACCTCGGCTGCCTCCGCAAGAAAGTCACGCCAGTGGAAGCAACCTGGTAGACTCCCGCCGCAGCAAGTCCATCCCGTTTTGGGGCGGCGGGCTCGGGTTTGGAAAACCGAGACCTACTTAGTTTCCCGCTCCCTAGCGTGGCTTACCCCAAATCGCTTGCAGTGGTCAAGAGGATCCACTACGTTGCCCGTGACAGTAAGACCCGGGCCAGGATCCCGCCAAGGTTCCTCTGCCTAGCGTCGCTGACCTAACCACCATCGTGGCGCAGCAATCCCAGCAGATCACTCAGCAGGCCCAGCAACTCAGCCATCTCTCTGCCATGATGCAGCAGTGCCTTTCCATCCAGCAGCAACAAGCCGCTCCTGTGGCGTCTGCTGCACCTTCAGCTTCTACACCGGCTGCTCGTCCAAGGCTCCGTCTGTCCATGCCCTCTAACTCTGATGGGGACTCCAAGGCTTGCAGGGGCTTTTTCACTCAATGCTCTCTGCACATCGAGTTGATGAGGAACCAATTCCCTACTGAGAGTTTGAAGGTCGCATTTGTGGTCAGCCTTCTTTCTGGGAAAGCCCTGGCCTGGGCTACCCCCCTGCCTTCCTCACCGAGTTCCGCAGCGTGTTTGAGGAACCGGCCCGAGCCTCTTCTGCCGAAACTGCCTTACTGAATCTATGCCAAGGAGACTCCTCAGTGGGCGACTACATGGTCCATTCCGCACTCTGGCCTCGGAGCTATCAGGGAAAACGATGCGGCATTAGCCCCCCACCTTTAAAGAAAGGCCTTTCCAGCAGATCAAGGATGCCTTATCCACCCATGATCCCCCTGTCTCCTTGAGTGACCTTATCTCCTTGGCCACTCGGAGTGATATCCGTTTTTCTGAACGGCGAGAAGAGCTCCGTCGAGAATGCGAACCTGCCAGGGGTCGTCATTTTCCCAGCCTAGCTCCTGTATTCCAGAGGCCACCACAGTTGTCCTCCGTGCCAGCTATGGAGGAACCCATGCAAGTGGACAGAGCTCATTTGACTCCACAGGAGCTGACCCAGCGGCGTGAAGAAAATCTATGCCTCTATTGTGCCAGCCCTGAACATTTCCGCTGGGGCTGCCCACTTCGTCCTCAGTGTCCGGGAAACGCACACACCTAGTATACGTGGGAGAGGCTCTCCTAGGTGAGAGCAAGTCCTCTCCTCGTTTGACCATGCCCGTGCTCGTCGGATCCGGACCGGGAGTTCAATTCCAAGTTTCTGTCTTCCTGGACTCTGGTTCGGCCGGAAATTTCGTGGATGCTGCCTGGGTGTGTAGATACAACCTCTCCGTGGTCCATCTGGAAAAGCCTCTTGTCATCTCCTCTGTCATTGGGGAGATCCTCCGTGACCCAATCCAGTACCGTACCGAGCCCTTGCTCCTTCAGGTAGGGGCATTACATAAGGAGAAGCTGGTGTTTTTTGTGCTCCCTCGGTCCTCCTCATCTGTCCTTCTGGGTCTTCCATGGTTGCAGCAGCACATTCCTGTGCTCCACTGGGAAACGAGTGAAGTTCTACGTTGGGGGCAAAGATGTCGATCTCGCTGTTTGGTGGCACCCCGCCCGGTGCTCCCCGCTTCTTCGATACCACCCACATCTCTGGCAGGCCTTCCTGCTCCATACCAGGAATTTGCAGATGTGTTCTCCGAGAAGCAAGCTTAGACTCTACCTCCGCATCACCTTTACGATTGCCCGATTGATCTGCTGCCCGGAACCTCTCCACCTCGGGGCCAAGTCTTCCCGCTGTCAGTACCCGAGATGCAGGCTATGTCGGCCTACATTAACGAAAATCTCCAGAAGGGATTTATTCGGAAGTCCTCCTCCCCTGCCGGGCTGGATTCTTCTTCGTAGAGAAAAAAGACGGCTCCCTACGGCCATGCATCGATTACCGAGGGCTGAACAAGATTACCATTAAGAACCGGTATCCTCTGCCTTTGATTACTGAGCTCTTCAACCGGCTTTGGGGAGCCAGGATATTTTCTAAATTGGATCTGCAGGGAGTTTATGATGTCATTCGTATACGAGAGGGGGATGATTGGAAGACGGCCTTTAACACCCGCGATGGGCACTTCGAGTACCTAGTGATGCCCTTTGGTCTCTGCAACGCCCCAGCAGTTTTCCTGGAGTTCATCAATGACATATTCCGGGACCTCCTATATTCCTGTGTCATTGTCTATCTGGATGATATTCTAATTTTCTCTCCCGATCCGGAATCTCACATAATCCATGTACGACAGGTCCTCCGGCGTTTGAGGGCTAACCGCCTCTATGCCAAGCTCGAAATATGTCTGTTCCACCAGCAAAGCCTTCCATTCCTTGGCTACATTTTTTCGGACAAGGGCCTGCAGATGAATCCTGCCAAATTGTCTGCTGTCCTGCAGTGGCCAGATTCCTGGGCTTCGCCAACTATTATAGACAGTTTGTGCCACACTTCTCTTCACTGGTGTCTCCTACAGTGGCTTTAACCAAATAGGGTAGTAATCCGAGGTTATGGCCACCAGCTGCGGAAGAAACTTTCCTCAAGCTGAAGTCTGCGTTCACCTCCGCCCCGGTACTCACACGGTCGGACACAGAAAAAACCTTCTTTTTGGAAGTCGATGCCTCCTCGGTGGGAGCCGGAGCTGTACTTTCTCCAAAGGGTCCCAAATGCAAGACCCTCACATGTGTTTTTTTCTCAAAGACCTTTTCCTCTGCTGAGAGAAATTACGCTATCGGAGACCGGGAATTACTGGCCATCAAGATAGCCCTAGAGGAATAGCGCTATATCCTGGAGGGGGCTCGACACCCGGTCAATATTTACACCGACCACAAGAACCTCCTCTATCTCCAGAAGGCCCAGCGTCTAAACCCGCACCAGGCACGATGGTCCTTATTCTTTTCCCGATTCAATTTTCTGATTCATTTCCGCCCCGCGGAGAAAAACGTAGAGGCTGATGCCCTATGCCGTGCCTCTGACGTGGTAGGAGACGAATCTGCACCATGGCATATCATCCCTCCCGAAAGGCTAATCTCTGCTGCCCCCATAGAGTTGCAACGAATCCCTCCGGGCAAGACTTATGTGCGCCCGGCTCTACGGAAGAGAATACTGTTTTGGGGACATTGCTCTCGAGTGGCTGGACACCCGGGAGTGAAGAAATCTTTCTCTCTCATCTCCTGTTTTTATTGGTGGCCCAGTCTGGCCAAAGACGTTCGTGAATTCGTAGAGCAAGTCTTCCCATCTCAAGCCGGCAGGTCTGCTGCAGCCACTGCCTATTCCCGATTGTCCTTGGACCCACGTGGCCATGGATTTTATTACTGACCTCCAGCATTCCTCTGGTAATACCATGATCTGCGTAGTCACGGATCGCTTTTTCCAAGATGTCCCATTTCGTCCCTCTGCCAGGTCTACCCTCTGCTCCTTGTCTGGCGAGCATATTTTTTGGCTACATGGGCTGCCCCGCCATATAGTCTCTGACCGGGGGGTCCAATTTGTTTCTAGGTTCTGGTGCCCCCCTCTTTTAACCACTAAAATTGGATTTCTCCTCTGCCTATCACCCTCAGACCAACGGGCAGGTGGAGAGGGTTAGGCAGATACTGGGCACCTATCTGCGGCACTTTGTTTCTGCTCGTCAGGACGACTGGGCCAATCTGTTACCTTGGGCAGAATTTTCATATAATTTGTTAGACTTCAGAGTCTGCCGGTGCCGCCCCCTTCTTCCTTGTCTACGGGCGACATCCACGCCCACCCCTCCCCCTCTCTGTGCCCTCTGAGGTCCCGGCTGTGGAAGATTTAGTCCAGAACTTAACTGCCATTTGGAACCAGACACGCCAATCTCTACTCCGGGGTTCCGCTCGTAACAAGATACAAGCTGACAGAAAGCGAAGACCTTCCCCATCTTCTCTCCTGGGTGACAAGGTGTGGTTGTCGGGGAAGTATATCCGCTCAAGATCCCCGGCTATAAGCTTTTGGGCCCCGGTTCTTGGGGCCGTTTTGAGGTCTAAAGTGCTTTAAACTCAGTGGCATACAAGATCCGCCTTCTTCCCACCATGCGGGTCCCTAACTCCTTCCATGTCTCCCTTCTGAAGCCGGTCATCCTAAATCGTTTTTCTCGGAAAGTTGCTCCTCCCACTCCTGAGGCTTACGCCACCAATGTCTTTACGGTAAAGGAATTATGATATGAAAATGGTCAAGGGAAGCTCTTTCCTCATTGACTGGAAGGGGTTCGGGCCCGAAGAAAGGGCCTGGGAACCAAAGACAATATTCTGGACCATAATGTTATCCGGAGGGTTCCTCCAGGCCAGAAAGAGGGGTAGGCCAAAGGAGGGGTTACTGTCACGGATGCCCCTGCGACCCTCATCCCGAGTCGCAGGCGCAGCCGTGCCCCGCTGCTGAGCGGCGCTATGACCCGTATGTCGGGTCGCGGGCGTGTTCATTCCCCGATCTGTCCCCCTGTATACTTACCCGGCCACGCTCCTGCTGCAGCCTCTGACCCGCGGCACGCGCGGCCCCGCTCCCTAGGGCGCACGCGCCGGCAGTGTTAAATTTAAAGGGCCAGCGCACCGGTAATTGGCTATTGCTGGTCGCTGCTCCTATTTAAGCCTGCCTCTTCCTGTTGTCCTTGCCGGATCTTTAGTGCCATTTAGCCTATTGAGAAAGTGTTCCTGAGTCTTGTTCTGATTACCGTGTATCATACCGTTTGCCTCCGTTCCTCTACCACAAACCTTGCCGCCTGTCCTGACCTACCTGCCTGTCCCCTACTACGAGCCTGCCTTACGATTTTGTACCATGCTACACCTCGGCTGCCTCCGCAAGCAAGTCACGTCAGTGGAAGCGACCTGGTTTGACTCCCGCCGCAGCAAGTCCATCCCCCCTTTGCGGTGGGCTCTGGTGAAAACCGGGACCTACTTAGATTCCGCTCCCTGGCGTGGCTTATGTCATCACTTGTGGTGGTTCAGAGAATCCACTACCATTGCCCGTGACACATGTGCCATGTATGAGGGAGTCAGGAGTCAGGAGTCGGAGTCGGAGTCAGGAGTCGGAGGTTTAGGAAATTGAAGAGTCGGAGTTGGAGTCGGGGCTTTGGCTTGCCGACTCCACAGCCCTGCTAACAGCCCTTGCCAGGATGGTGATGACACTCCCTGCTGTGTCTTAGCAGCAGCATAAGAGCTTGTTTATCTATATTACTGATGACCCATACCCTTTACAGCACTGTAGCATTTTGCCCTACAGTTTAAACCATTCTATTAGCAATGTCCTTCTAACAGGCTCAGCTAGGAATAGCAGAGCTGACATGCCATCCACTGTTGTAGAACTGCCCACAGCTTGAACAGGAAGCGGAGGACCGAAGCTGACTGTTCAGAGCAGGCTCTGTGAAACAGCCTGGTGAGAAAACCTTTCTAATGACTAGACAATTTGTAGCAAATGTGTATTCTAATAAAGCAGGTCAAGTGTAATACTAGCATATAACAACTACAGGTTCATATAACTAGTATCTTAATTTAAACAAAAAAGTGTGTGGTTTGGTTAATAAAAGTGCAGAAAATATATAGCAGATTCAAAGTAAGATGTAAAGTAATAACACGTCAGCTCTGAACATTGAGAGGAGTCACTTCATCCCTTTACACGGTCAATATAATCTTGGATCACCTAATTTTTGTGGGAAACGAACAAAGAGCAGCCATTATACATTCACAAAGTCACAATAAGTTGCAGTCATTTTAAACAGCATATTATGTAGTTTTCTACATTCAAATACAGAAGAATTGATCAGACCTAGGTAGCATGGTTCAATGGGCTCTCCTGTTCTTAGCTTGTAAATTAATTCTATATTCCGTACTGGATACAGTTCACAGGCTTGTTTTCTCCCAAAAGATAGCAGTTATTAAATTGCATTCTTTGGCTCACTTTTCAATTTTGGTTTATCTTCAGCAAGTCATAATGCATTACAATAGAAGCACCAGTCATGGCAAAAATCAGTGATTTTTCTTATCTTAAGATAGAAAAGTAATTTTTGTTCTAAACAATTACAATTACACGGTGTTATGTGGATTCCATGTTTAATTAGAAAAAATAATCAGCACGGCGAGCAAAGTTGCAGGAAACTAACCCTTTATTGTGGAACTAAATAAAAGAAAGTAAATGCATTAAAGGGATTGTCCAGTAAAAACAAAATTACAATGCATTGGGACCAAGGTGATCAAAGAAGAAAAAAAAAACTAACTCACTCAGCTTTCCTCCGACACAGTTGCTCCTGTGCACCTGGCGATCCGCTCCTATTAGGCTATGTTCACACGGCTTATTTCAGGGCTTATTTACGTCCCGAAATACGTTTCAAATAATGAACAATTAGATTAGCATTGATTCCAATGTAAAATATGCCTCGTCGTTTACACGAGGCGTATTTCCGCTACATATTTTCGCCATGTAAATACGATCGTAAAATTGATCGTCTCCTGTCACTTATTAAGGCGTATTGCACAACGTAAATCCCCATAGTAAAGAATGGGGAATGTATTTACGACCAGAAATATGTGCCACACTTTGTGATACGTATTTGAAACGTATTTCGGGACATATTTGCGGACGTAATTATGTCCGCAAATACACCCCGAAATGAGCTGTGTGAACATAGCCTTAACGTTCCAGTTCTCATCCAAACACAGGAAAGAGGTCAACCCTCAAGATTTAAACACTGTCACGGATGCTGGTAGTGGATCCGCTGGACCACCACAAGCGATGGTGTAAGCCGCACCAGGGAGCGGAGTCTAAGTAGAACCCGGTTTTAACCAGAGCCCGCCACCAAAGCGGGATGGACTTGCTGCGGCAGGAAACTAACAGGTTGCTCCACTGGCGTGACTTGCTTGCGGTGGCAGCCAAGGCAGTGCGTTGTACAAAATCGTGAGACGTAAGCATAGTCGGGGACAGGCAGGAGGTCAGGACAGGCGGCAAAGGTTCGTGGTCGAGAAACGAGTGCGTAACGGTTCGGTACATGGTAAACAGGACTCGATGCAAGAAACGCTTTCTCTAAAGGTTGTAGGGCACTAAAGATCCGGCGGGGGCGTACCGGAAGGAAGGAAGTTATATAGGGTCAGCGAGCAGCCTTAACCAATAATGGGCGCACTGGCCCTTTAAATCTAAGAGAGCCGGCGCGCGTGCACCGGACGGCAGGGAAGACGCGGGAGCGAGGCCAGGTGAGGAACGCCGGAGGGGCCGCAGCGGCAATTGGGCCCGGGGAGCCCGGGCGGGGGGCTTTTGGGCCCCCCAAAAAAGGGGAAAGGGGCCCCCCTCCCCCCAGGCCCCCCCCCTCCTTTTTGGGGTCGGAGGAACCTCAACACAAAACCGCAAATCCAGGATTTTTCTTTCCCCCCGGGGCCCCCCAAAATCTCTCCTCCCGGGCCCAAAAAAAAATTCAAAATTCCCCAAAAACAAAAAATGCCGTCTTTGGCCAGGATCTCCTTTAAAAGCAAAATGTTTGGGGGTTAAAGGCTTCAGGAGAGGGGGGCGACGACCCTTTTTTGGAAAAAAAAGGTTTTTAGCACGACAGGTTTAGAAAGGGGTTTCATTTAAAAAATTTGCGGGGTCCGCATTTGGGGGGAGGGGGGGTTTGGCGTTTATTGGCCACAGGGTTAATACGCCCAGTACCTCAAAGGGACCCAGGAAACGTGGGCCCGCTTGTAGGGGGTATTTTTTAGCCGGGTGTATTTTTGGCGGACAGCCAACCTTGTCTCAGGCGCAAAAATGGAGCAGGTCTCCCTTTTTTGTCTGCCTGAGTTTTTCATACGGACAGCAGCACGCTGTAGGGACCGACGAGTTTGCTCCCCCAAATGGGGAGAATGTAAAAGAAACCCTGGGATCTACTGAGGGAACCTCGGAGGGGAGGGGGGGCAGAGGGGAGGGAGGGCGGGGGGGCCGACCATCTACACAAAAAGGTCGACGGCCCGAACCCCGAGTCCAGCAATTTACAAAATTCGGCCCAGGGTAGAAGGTGGGCCCCAAACTCCTGGGGGCGAAACAAAATGGCGTAAGTAGTGCCCAGAATCTGATTGACCCTCCTTTCCGGCCATTCGATTGCGGGTGGTACCAATGAGAAGCTAACTTAACCCAATCGGGGCAGAGTGCGCGCCAAACTTAACCAAACTAAACCCCAAAAGATAAAAAACGGTGCCGGGGGAGACCGTGCAGGCAAAAAAAGTGTATAAAAAAAAGGGAGCGAGCCGGATGGTAAACCCGGCAGAGGGGCAAAGTGCGACTTTTTTGAAAACCTATTAGAATGACTAGTGTTCGATTGCGTTGGTATCGGGGGATCGAGGGTAGTGATAGTCCCCGCTATCGATAAGTTTTTTTGTTGTGAGCATCGATTATGAGCGATTACCATTAAAGTCTATGGGGGAGCAACAACACCTTCATTTTTTACACCCAAACAAGGCTGGGGAAGCTGAAATTAACATCCAAAAAGAAAAAGGATCGGCTACATCTTAGGCAACACACTTAGGTTATAAAAGTCACAGAACCTTTCAATTCACCTTGGGAATATAGAATTTCTGTTTTAAAATTTACTGGAGCTGGTCAAAAGAACAAAACTGGTGCGCAAAAATCAAAAAACATTCTGTTATGTTTTCGATAATACACGGTATTTTTTTCACCTTTCAATTCACCTGTGGTGAATAGAATTGCTGTTTTAAGATTTACATGATGGTTGCGTCAATGAACAAAACCGGGGGTTGCAAAAAACAAAAAAAACTAACTTATGGGTT
>JAODAL010026984.1:0-55757 GCA_025379985.1 Phyllomedusa bahiana
CCTAAGCACATTTCTTTCAATATATTTAAGGCTGTCATTCCCTGGTTTCCCAATTTCCTCACCCTCAAACACTCATTTCCAACTTCCTACTAATAGAGCTTGTCCCCACGGCACGAGTTTTCACCCGGTTTTTCAGACGGTTTTCGGTTTTGAAAACTGTCTTTAAACTTGGTGACAACTTTTAATATGGACCGCTTTGGAAAACCCACACAGCGGTCCCCACTGCACGGGTTTTCCACCAGCCGGTTTTTTAGACTGCCGGCGGTCCGACAAACATTGAGCCATGTTCATTCTTCCACCCGGTTTTCGGGCGGAATATGAACATTTCAATGGGAGTGGGGAGGACTTTTCTCTGCAAACCGTGGAGAAAAGCCGCCGGCCGTGTGCACGGCCCGAAAACAGTGCAAATATCGGTCGTGATCCGACCAGTATTTGAATTGTGCCTTGTGAATGGCCCCATAGGTGTATTAAATGCCGATGCCCCAGAGTGCTTGTTTGGCTCTATACACCTATTTACAAATATGTATTTAGTAAATGGAAGAAACAAATACAAACGCTTAATGAAGATTTGCTGAATTTGGATTTATTGTAATCACAATTTGAGGTCTCTCTTTCTATAAATGATACAAAAAATCAACTTAATATACAGGTGCATCTCAATATATTAGAATATTATCAAAAAGTTAATGTCTGTAATTCAAGTCAAATCGAGAAACTCATATATTGTATATACTCATTACACACAGATTTATTTCTAGTGTTTCATTTAATGTGGATGATTATGGCTTACAGCTAATGAAGACAAAATTCAGTTCATCAGAAAACTACGATAATGTGTTATAGGTCAGTATTGTTGACTCATTGACACACACAGGTTTTCTAAACCTTAAAGTGGTCTCTTAGTCTGGTTCAGTAGGCTACACATTCATGGGGAGGAAAGCTAACTTGGCAGTTGTCCAGAAAAATGTCCACGACACTCTCCCCAAGGAGGGTAAGCCACAAAAGGTCATTGTTAAAGAAGCTGTTGGTTTACAAAGTGCTGTATCACAGCATATTAATAGAACGTTGTGTGTAAGGAACAAGGGAGGTAGAAAACGATGCACAAACAACAGGATTGACTGGAAAAGGCCATTCAAGAATTTGGGAGATACACAAAGAGTGGATTACGGCTACACAGACGTATCTGGGACATGGGCTACAACTGTCATATTCCTTGTGTCAAGCCGCTCATGACCCAGAGACACAGAAGCATCTGATCTGAGTTAAGGGGAAAAAGAACTGGACTGTTGCTTAGTGCTCCAAAATCAAGTTATCCGAAGAAAGAAAATTCTTTTGGAAATCAAGATCCCAGAGTCTGGAAGAAGAGTGAAGAGTCCACAATCCATGGTGCTTGAGGTCCAGTGTGAAGTTTCCTCAGTCAGTGGTGGTTTGGGGAGCCATGTCATCTGCAGGTGTATGTCCAAGGTCAGCGTAGCCATCGGCCAGGAAACTTTAGAACATGTCATGTTCCCCTTTGTTGACCAGCTTTCTGGAAATGGTGATTTCATTTTCAAGCAGGACCTGGCACCTTCCCACACTGCCAAAAGTACCAATATCTTTGTGCTTGATTGCCCAGCAAAATCGCCTGACCTCTATGGGGTATTATCAAGAATAAGATGATAGACACCAGAACCAACAATGCAGCCAACAAGCCGAAGGGCACTAGCAAGACAATCTGGGCTTTCATAACACCTCAGCAATGCCACAGGCTGATCGCCTCAATGCCATGCCACATTGATGCAGTAATTCATGCAAAAAGAGTCTGACAAACTATTGAGTGTATATACAGTACATACCTTTCAGTAGGCCAATATTTCAGTGTTGCAATTAATTGTTTGGATTGATCTTATACACTATTCTAAGTTTCTGATATATTGAATTTCGGGTTTAGCTGTAAGCCATAATCATCCATAATTAAGGAAATACGAGGCTATACCATATATGGGTTTCTCTGTTTGACTTGAATTACGGACATAAATTACTTTTTGATGATATTGTAATTTATTGAGATGCAACTGTGTCTGACTCCACTTCAGCTCTTCAAATTGGGTAAGGCGGCATAGCTTTCTTCTGCTGGATATCATGAAGTAAATGCGGATTTCTGACATATGATCAGGACTTGTCTCGCTAAGAAGTAGATTTTGATCTCCAGTAGTTGCCTTTGTCCTTCCTCCACTCTTTGTCAATCTGGAGACACATGTCTGCTTCATATCCTTTTGAAAAAAAGTGGACATATTACATGATAACATTGGTAAGAGAGTCATTGTTCTTAGTATGTATAGCGTTATGTTGTTATAATCCCAATACATCTACATTGATTATGTGAAAGTTACAAATCAATTATTCAACACCATACTTGCGCCTGGTAATATCTACAAAAATATTGCACTCATGATCGTCTTAATTACAATATAACAGCTGATACTGTACTTAAACGTTATAGTGAATGCTTTTATGCTTATCATTGCTTGGATTATAGAAGTAATGAGGTTTGAGTGTGACTAAATTGAGATACAACTGTGCCTGTGTTATTTTTGCTGATATGTTTGGCTGAATTTTATATTCTGTTTCTTTTCACTTTTTGAATAAAGGAAATTAAAAAAAATATTAAGAATAACATAAACCGTTTTCCAGGATTAGAAAATCTCGGCTGCATTATTTCCGCAACAGCGCTATAACTTTCCATGGGTTTGTTACTGGTTTTGCAGATCAGCCCTATTCACATCAGTGGAGTTGTGCCTTGATATCTGAAACAAACCTATAGAGAGGTGTAGCTCTGCTTATGCATTAGCCAGGCTTTTTTTTCTAATACTGAGCAACCCCCTAAATACTACTGCTTTGAGCATGTTGAGGACATATAATTCAGTTTTAGTCATTTATTATATTTTTTAAATAGTTATTTTTATTATTATTTAAATAGTATAACAGTTGCAGAAGCTACCTACTAAGTAGAAAGCTGGGCAAGTAAGACACAGTGTTAAACATTAGGGAAAAAAAACCTTTATATACAGCGTCCCATTTGAAGTAGTAGTGTGGATATAGGATGGCAAGCACAGTACCAGATTAAAAAAGCAAATACTTTTTATTATAATCAACGTTAAAAGTCATTGCAATTCTTGTTCAGACAGTGCAACAAACTACTAACTGTACTCAACAGTGTGCAGTCGGATATTCCTCTGGCAGAGACCGATGCGTTTCGGTGATGTACACCTTATTCCAGTGTGAAGTGTGAATGCCCGGTTTAATTATTGTATGATCATGCAGTTCCTGAATGGGAAAGCAACTTACTGTAGACTTGGACCTGGAATAAGGTGTACGTCACCGAAACGCGACGGATCACTGCCGATAGAATAATCCGACTGCCACACTGTTGAGTACATGTTAGTAGTTTGTTGCACCTTTCTGAACAAGAATTACAATGACCTTTTTAACGTTTTGATATAATAAAAAGTATTTTGCATTTTAACTGATACCGCCGGGCTTTGCCATCCTATATCACACACTACGACTTTCAAATGGGACTCTGTATATAGAAGGTTTTATTTCCCAATTGTTTAACACTGTGTCTACTTGCCCAGCGTTCCTACTTAAGTAGGGATAAGCTACTCAACTGTTATACAATTTAAATAATAATAAAAATAAACTATTTAAAAAATAAAATAATGACTAAAACTGAATTATATGTCCTCAACATGCCAAAGCAGTAGTATTTAGTGGTTTGCTCAGTATTATAAAAAAAAGCCTGGCTAATGCAATAAGCCACTACACCTCACTATAAGGTTGTTTTCAGATATCAAGGCACAACTCCACTGATGTGAATAGGCTGATCTGTAACCAGTAACAAACCCATGGAAAGTTTAGCGCTGTTGCGGAAATAATGCAGCCGAGAATTTTCTAATCCTGGAAAACGTTTATGTATTCTTAATATTTTTTTAATTTCCTTTATTCAAAAAGTGAAAAGAAACAAATATAAAATTCAGCAAACATATCAGCAAAAATAACACAGGCACAGTTGTATCTCATTTAGTCACACTCAAACCTCATTACTTCTATAATCCAAGCAAATATAAGCATAAAAGCATTCACTTATAACGTTTAAGTACAAATCAGCTGTTATATTGTAATTAAGACGATCATGAGTGCAATATTTTTGTAGATATTACCATGCGCATGTATGGTGGGTGAATAATTGATTTTGTAACATTCACATACTCAATGTAGAGTGTATTGGGATTATAACAACATAACGCTATACATAACTAAGAACATGACTCTCTACCATGTTTTTGCATGGTAATATGTCCCACTCTTTTTTCAAAAGGATATGAAGAGACATGTGTCCTCCAGATTGACAAAGATGGAGGAAGGAACAAAGGCTAACTACTGGAGACACAAATCTACTTATTTAGCGAGACAAGTCTCTGATCATATGTCATAAATCGCATTTACTTCATGATATCCAGCAGAAAAAGCTATGCCGCCTTAGCCCAATTTGAAGACTGAAGTGGAGTTCGGGGGGAGACACATTTCATCTCAATAAATTACAATATCATCAAAGTTTTTATTATGTCCGTAATTCAGCAAGTCAAACAGAGAAACCCATATATGGTATAGCCTCGTATTTCCTTAATTATGGATGATTATGGCTTAAGCTTAACCCGAAATTCAATATATCAAACTTAGAATAGGTATAAGATTTCAATCCAAACAATTAATTGCAACACTGAAATATTGGCCTACAGAAAGGTATGTACTAGTATAAACAACTCAATAGTTTGTCAGACTCTTTGTTCATGAAATTACTGCATCAATGTGGCATGGCATTGAGGCCGATCAGACCTGTTGCATTGCTGAGTGTGTATGAAAGCCCAGCTTGTCTTGCTAGTTCCTTCGGCTTGATGTCTGCATTGGTTGTATTCTGTGTCTATCATCTTATTCTTGATAATCCCCCATAGAGGTCTGCGATGTTTGCTGGGCCATCAAGCACAATGATATTGGTACTTTTGGCAGTGTGGAAGGTGCCAGGTCCTGCTTAAAATGAAATCACCTTTTCACCAAAAGCTGGTCAACAAAGGGGAACATGACAGGTCAAAAGTTTCCTGTGCCGATGGCACGCAGGACCTTGGACATACACCTGCCAGATGACATGGCTCCCCAAACCACCACTGACTGAGGAAACTTCACACTGGACCTCAAAGCAACCATGGATTGAGGACTCTTCACCTCATCTTCCAGATCTGATCTGATTTCCAAAAGAATTTCCTTTCAACTGAAAACAGGATTTTGGAGACTAATCAACAGTCTAGTTCTTTTCCCCTTAACTCAGTCAGATGCTTCTGTGTCTCTGTCATGAGCGGACTGGACACAAGGAATATAGACAGTTGTAGCCCATGTCCCAGATACGTCTGTGTAGCCGTAATCCACTCTTTGTGTATCTCCCAAATTCTTGAATGGCCTTTTCCAGTCCCAAATCCTGTTGTTTTGCATCGTTTCTACCACACTTTTTCCCTTACACACAACGTTCTATTAATAATGCTGTGATACAGCACTTTGTAAACCAACAGCTTCCTTTAAATCAATGACTTTTTGTGCTTACCCTCCTTGGGGAGAGTGTCGTGGACTTTTTTCTGGACAACTGCAAGTAAGCTTTCCTCCCCATGAATGTGTAGCCTACGAACCAGAACTAAGAGACCACTTTAAGGTTTAGAAAACCTTGTGTGTTCAATGAGTCAACAATACTGCCCTCATAACACATTATCGTAGTTTTCTTGATGAAACTGAATTTGTCTTCATTAGCTGTAAGCCATGAATCAATCCACATTAAATGAAACACTAGGAAATAAACTGTGTGTAATGAGTATATACAATGAATATTAGTTTCTCGATTTTGACTTGAATTACAGACATTAACTTTTTGATAAATCTAATATAATGAGATGCACCCTGTATATAAGTTGATTTTTGTATCATTTAGAGAAAGAGAGACCTCAATGTGATTACAATAAATCCAATTCCAGCAATCTTCTTAAGCGTTTGTAATTGTGTTCTTCCTTACTTAATACATTTTTTTGGTAATTGGGTGTAATAGAGCCAATCAAGCCCTCTGGGCCTCGGCATTTAATACACTATGGGGCCAGTCACACGGCACAATGCAAATACTGGTCGGAAATCACGACCGATATTTGCACTGTTTTCGGGCCGTGCACACGGCAGGCGGCTTTTCACCACGGTTTGCAGAGAAAAGTCCTCCCCACTCCCATTGAAATGTTCATATTCCGTCCGAAAACCGGGTGGAAGAATGAACATTTGTCACATAATCTCAAAAAAATTGGGAATCTCGCAAGAGAACAGAGAGTGACTTTTGATCACTATATTTACTATTTTGCCATAGGCAACTTAAACTCTATCATTTCTCTATCTATTAAACACGAAAACTAACTTTTATTATTCTAACTCTTAACCTTAACACACAATTTAAAAACCGATCTCCTATCCTCATCTTTAACCCATTTTGCTTTGAAAGATGGGAATAACTCCCTTCTCTATCATCAAGTTCTGGGTGGAACCCCACCTATTAACAGGAGAGGCCTTATATCTATAGCAAGAGTACTAGCTTCAGGAAGGTATCCCAAGCCAACTACTTGGGCAGTCGTCCTAAATCTCATAGACACAGAACAAAAAGGCCCCCTTGTGACACGTCCTGCAGCAGGTGACACTTGTAGACAGAGGTGGAGAGAATCAAAATTTAAAACGTCATGCTGGACCTCGCCGACTATGTTTCGCCAGCTAACCTGGCCTTCATCAAGGCTTAGAGGTCCGATCACATTTGTCCTAAAGCTCACTATTCCTTTTAGATCTTTTGAGGGGAAACAACCCCCCGTTCAGGTGCTCACCAATAACCATCCAGAGAATCCACATAAAGGCCCACTACCCCCTTCCGCTCTGCCGCACTAAACTCATAACATGTCCTGCTAAAGCTGCCACCATCTCGTCATGGCCAACAACCTTCAGCTCAAATTTGCCATCTCCATAACGGGGAGCTTGCGCCCCAATCTTACGTACTGCCCGTGCCAAATGCACTGCACCAAAAAAACAGCTCAGTCCCTGACTGTGATGGGCTTCCATCGTAAGTTGATCGTATACTGATGCCCTCTTTGTTCCACTGGCCTTCCCCTTCATACTTACAGTTACGAAGGTGACACTGTGATTGAGAATTAAGCGATCTAGTGTGAGTGAGAGTACACTTCTTGCATGTTTTAGACGTAAAGCCCTATACAGTAACATCAGACATGACCCAGGGCTGAAATGAGCAATCAAGTATTTTTTGAACACAAGAGGTACACAATTTACGGAACACAATGATTTTGTTTTAACATCTATGAGTATGTTTTTGACACAACTATTTTTTGTTTGTGGCACACCTTAATTCACCAGAAAGTTATTGTATGATCATGCAGTTCCTGAAAGGGAAAGCAACTAACTGTAGACTTGGACCTGGAATAAGGTGTACGTCACCGAAACGCGTCGGTCTCTGCCAGAGGAATATCCGACTGCACACTGTTGAGTACAGTTAGTAGTTTGTTGCACTGTTCTAACGAAGAAGTTACAATGACTTTTTAAACGTTGATTATAATAAAAATTATATTTGCTTGTTTTAACTGATATGGCTTGCCATCCTATATCCACACTACTACTTCAAATGGGACGCTGTGTATATATAGGTTTTTTTTTCTCTATTGATTGACAACAGAGACAATACTCTGCACATACGTGCCTCCCTTAATGATTTCCCAACAGGTGAACTGAGCTGGACTGTGTTAATGTGTGCAAGTTTAAACCATTCACTAATGAAGAAAAGTGTATTGGACATACTATAAGTGCCTCTTGTGGAATACTGTTTTTTTTTTTTGGGTTTTATTTTTTTATAAAAAACTTTGGTGTAAAAAAAATCAAAAAAAAAAAAAAGGAAAGGTGAATTCTTGTCTGTCTCCTAGGTGTGGTTCCTGATGGAACTTATGAAGTGTGCTCTAGGACCACAGGAATGTCTTCTGCAGGTAGGTGGCTACAATCCAACATTTCAGACTGTAAATTAGAATCTACGCAGGTCTTCTGGGTTTGCATTTTCATTGTGTGTGTTCAAGATATTTTTCTGTGGTATACCCATAGTTGGCAACTTTTGAAATTGAAAAAGCAGGAGATTGTAGTGGGCGGTGCGCGTAGCGCGTCGCGGCAAAAATTTGCATGGACACGCCCATCTTGTCGGTGTGCCACGCCCCTTCAAAAAGCCACACCCACTCCACCTAACTGCATAACGGCTTTGGAAGAAAGCCAGGTAGATGCCCTTATAGCCAGGTAGTAGCCCCCATAAACCAGGTAGTAGTGCCCCTTACAGGCAGGTAGATGCCCCTTGTAGCCAAGTAGATGCCCCCTTGTAGCCAGTTAGATGCCCCCTTGTAGCCAGTTAGATGCCCCCTTGTAGCCAGGTAGAACCCCCGTGTAGCCAGGTAGAGGCCCCCTGGGAGCCAGGTAGAGGCCCCCTCTGTAGCCAGGTAGATGCCTCTCTGTAGCCAGGTAGATGCCCCTCTGTAGCCAGGTAGATGCCCCCTTTGTTAGCCAGGTAGATGCCCCCCTTTGTTAGCCAGGTAGATGCCCCCCCTTGTTAGCCAGGTAGATGCCCCCCTTTGTTAGCCAGGTAGATTCCCCCCCTTTGTTAGCCAGGTAGTTGCCCCCTTTGTTAGCCAGGTAGTGCCCCCTCTGTTGCCAGGTAGTTGCCCCCATTGTTAGCCAGGTAGTGCCCCCTCTGTTGCCAGGTAGTGCCCCCATTGTTAGCCAGGTAGTGCCCCCTTTGTTAGCCAGGTAGTGCCCCCTTTGTTAGCCAGGTAGTGCCCCCATTGTTAGCCAGGTAGTGCCCCCATTGTTAGCCAGGTAGTGCCCCCTCTGTAGCCAGGTAGTGCCCCCATTGTTAGCCAGGTAGTGCCCCCTCTGTTGCCAGGTAGATGCCCCCATTGTTAGCCAGGTAGTGCCCCTTTGTTAGCCAGGGTAGTGCCCCCTTGTAGCAGGTTAGTGCCCCCATTGTTAGCCAGGTAGTGCCCCCATTGTTAGCCAGGTAGATGCCCCCATTGTTAGCCAGGTAGTTGCCCCCATTGTTAGCCAGGTAGATGCCCCCATTGTTAGCCAGGTAGATGCCCCCATTGTTCGCCAGGTAGATGCCCCCATTGTAGTCAGGTAGTTGCCCCCATTGTTTGCCAGGTAGTGCCCCCTTTGTTAGCCAGGTAGTGCCCCCATTGTTAGCCAGGTAGTGCCCCCTCTGTTGCCCCCTCTGTTGCCAGGTAGTTGCCCCCATTGTTAGCTAGGTAGTGCCCCCTCTGTTGACAGGTAGATGTCCCCAGTGTTTGCCAGGTAGTGCCCCCTCTGTTGACGGGTTAGATGCCCCATTGTTTGCCAGGTAGACCCCCCCATTTAGCCAGGTAGTGCCCCCTCTGTTGCCAGGTAGTGCCCCCATTGTTTGCCAGGTAGTGCCCCCTCTGTTGCCAGGTAGACCCCCCCATTGTTGCCAGGCAGAGCCCCCCTAAAGCTAATAAAAATAAAAAAATAAAAGCCACACACCTAACCAGGGCTCCTGCAGCTCCTGACGATCTCCTCAGCGTCACAGGGGAAGTGAGTGCAGAGGCGCGTCACTTCCCTGCGCCGCTGACTGTAAGTACGGCACACACCAGCGCTGTACATACAGGGGGGAAGGGAGGAGGGAGCGATGCCTCCTCCCTGCACAGCGAGACTCCGGGCGGGTGAAGCGGGCGCAGCGGCCGCTTCACCCGCCTGTAGCAGCGGCCCGGCGGCGCAAGAGTAGCGCACCAGCGCTACTCTTGCGCCGCGGTCCCCCCGCTGCCTGCTGGCGGCGGGAGGAATGCCAACTCTCCCGGGAGGTTTGGGGGGGGGGGGCAAATAGCGGGACCCCCCCACCAAAAACGGGAGAGTTGGCATGTATGGGTATACCTGAGCCAGAAATGTCGTACAAGTGCTAGAATACGCCTGTAGAGCAGATTAATAAATCAGGCGCATTCTAAACTAGTATTATGTGAATGAAATTTGTCATTTAAACGCCAAATTTCATACATGTCGCCCTTTATATCTATGGAAAATTTAAAAAGTTCGCCCTTGAAAGGCAGTCTTTCATATTATAGGTGCATAAGTTGAATATACAAGTACATAATATTTTCAGTTCAACATATTTGCAGAGATTAATTGCTTTTTAATTGTTAGAGACACTTCTTATCACTTCTGTAGATTTTCAGCTTTCTGAGCAGTCGTTTCCTTTTGTCTTGGAAAGCGGCATGGAGTGTAAAAGTTGGCAGATATCTTACCAACACTCAGTGCTGGCCAAATACCTGTTCATTTGTAGCCAGGTCTTTGTTATACACATTTTTTTCCTGTTTTATAGAAAGCAGTAGTGCAGGCACGTGGACGTTAAATGTTTTATGGAAGATGTGTGGCATTGATGTGCACATGGACCCAAATATTGGGAAAAGGCTTAATGCTCTTGGCAATACTCTAACCACACTTACTGGAGAAGAAGACATTGATGACATTGCAGACCTGAACTCTGTGAATATCGCTGACCTGTCAGATGAAGACGAGGTTGACAGCATGTCTCCCACTGTACATGCAGTAAGTTTTTTGCACAATATACTGTAAGGAACTTCATTATTGTGATTTTCTTCATATTTGCTGTATAACACTGTGTACCTGTATGTCATAACATATTTATATTTGTACAGTCAAAGCAAACCAAACATTACTGATCTTTGTGTCAGGTTTATTAAGAATGTGTACTGGGGGTAACTCTACAGGGTTTATATAGAGGGAAAATGACTGCAATGGCTCCCACTGCTTTATGAATATCATTTTTTGTAAGGTTAACACTTCTCTTTTAATATGGTTTCTGCTTTTGACAAAATAGCGTAGCGTGCTGCAGGTTTGTTCTGGACAGATCTCATGTATTGGCATTACTACAGAATTGCAGTCAGTGAATGGAATAACTGTACCTCTGGGATCTGATATCTTGATTTTTGCAGCCGTTGCTTAGTTTCAAGTAAGCTTCCCAACATATACAAGAGACAAGAAATCCCCAGCACTCATGCAGTAGTCCTCTATTATAGAGCAGGGATTTCACTGTAGAGAGACATGTTGTCATCAGTGGGTGAACTTTTGTGTGTTTGCTGGGTATTAGTACTATCTACTAGTGCATCTCCAAAAATTTGAATATCATTGAAAATTAAAGGAGTTCTCCAGGATCTTTTTATTTGTTATTGGGCTCACAATTGTATTATATTAAACCTTGTGATTCATACTGTAATGAGTCTATACAATATATGGGTTTCTCTATTTGACTTAAATTATTGATATCAATGATATTTTCAGTGATATTCAAATTTTTTGAGATGCACTAGTATATACATTAAGGATGACACGAGTGATCAATATTTAAGAGAGGAGGGGACCATAAACAGTAGTCGATGGGTGACAGGAGGGGGCTGATGCAGTGGTGTATGTGTGACGGAGGAGGGGTCTGGAGCAACAGTGTATATATGACACAGGGGCCAATATGTGGCAGAGGAGTGGGGCATGTGAGGCACTTAAATTGTGAAGCTGCAGGGAGAGAAGAGCTGATTGTCAGTTCCTGATCACTTCTGCAATCAGTACTAGGAACTATATTCCACCTGTAATTGGGGCTAATTAGTTAAAACCTTAGTTTTATGTGGTTTCATAGGGCTACTGTAAAAAAAAAAAAGATATTCTAATGGATATCTTTGATGAAGTCAGTAGCTGGAAATCCTTGTTTCAAAACACTGCCTTTTCCCCTGTAACTAGAGGGTGAGGGTTGAGGGAGAACTATGCTGCGCTTCCCCCTCACCAGGTTACCAGAGAGCTACTAAACCATTGAGATGCTGTACAGGAATGTACAGAGTGATGTGGGCAGAACCAAGCAGGGTGTGAGAAGGAAGCTGTCTCATCCAAACTCACTCCACTTTACTCAGCAGTGTAGCAGAGAGTGGCTCCTCCTACATCAGAACTGCACAACTTGGAAGGAGATGGCCAGAACCACCCAGAAGTGCCCCCAGATTACCCGGGAATGCTCCCTGAACCGCCTGGAATGCCTTGAAATACCCATTTTGAGACAGGGTTTGTACAAACCCCACCCCATTGTGGGCCAGTTTGCAGGCCGTATGTTGTGCAGACCTGCGATACACTAACCTGAATGTTTGGCCTAGCTGCTCCTACTGGATTCATCGTTGACACTGAAGCTCCTAACTGGGATTTGCAGTGTGATTTTGGTGGTATAAAGTCAGAGGGTGCCTACCAGCTTCAGTGTACAACGGCTCCCACTGCATTCAGCAGCCACATTAAAGTGGTGTAACCTGAATATATGTATGACATGCAATTGACATGCAATTATTTGCAAGATGGACCCGAGCGGCGCTTTTGAAACATGCAGCGGCGATCTCTCATGTGAACGCAGCTGCGTGTTCATCATAGCAAGCAGTGATAAAGTCACTGCTAATTGTTAGATCTGTCTTGGGGTCTTCTCTGTCGGTCACAAAGACAGATCTACAAAGCGCTTGTAATACGAAGTCAAAACTCCGTGTGAACAACCCCTAAGGCTATGTTCACATGGCTTAAAATGGGACGTATCTCGCCCCATATTTCGCGCCGTACTGCACAAAATTCGGGGCGAGATATGTCCTAGTCATTACGGTAATCCACAGTTCTCATAGAGAACTATGGATTACACCTCCTCTCCCCGCTCGTGCATACGGCGAGCGGGGAGAGAAGTGACATGTCAATTATTCACGCCGTATACGCGCCGAGAATAATTAATGTCTATGGGGCCGGCAGACTGCCGCCTCCGTACACACGGCGTAATTGCAGGGCGAAATACATCCACAGTTACTGCAGTGTGAACATAGCCTTACAGTCACCATCCTGGACAGGCTATCTGCTAACAATAAAAAAAAAGCTGCTGTGCTTATCAATGGGTGAATATGTCACGGGTTTCTTGTCTCCGGAATCGTTAGTGGTGCAGAACCAAGCAGCTTTCCTGGCGATGGCGACAACCGCCATTGGGGTTCCTCCTAAAACTGCATTAACTGCTGAAAACATCCAGAAGGACTCAATTTTCAGTCACACACTTTTTGCCATGGTTTTTATGCAGCTGAAAGAGAACTATTCCAGCACTGATCGGAGCTATGACTTCCTTTCTGCCCATCCATATACAGTGACTGCAGCAATCTCTAATTTTCAAAGCCTATTACCTGAATTTCTTGTTCCTGAGAAGGGAATCATTTGAGTAACAATTGCATATTCAGGAACTGTTGGTAGTTCCATCACTTTACATGTTACGTGTTTCCCATGCCTCTGATTAGATAGAGTTGAGAATAATGAAATGTAACATCTGCAGCAACATAACTATTTTATTCAGATAAAACTAACCGTACTGTTTACTGTTTAGACCACAGAAGCAGTTTGTGTAAATGGAGAAAGCCACAAACTTACCTTTGGTCAGCGACTTGTAAATCACCTACTGGGCCTGAAGCCCAGACGTCAACGTTACTCAGTCCCTGCAGATTATCTCTCTCGTTCAGAAATATCTGACTCCGGTTCTGTCCGTTCACATACGAACGCAAGCAGGTCTCATTCATGGGCAAATGTATGTAAAAATGATCCAACCTTAATCAAATCAACCAAACTCGGATCACTGGTGAATGTCACAAGGAATTTAATTTACTCTTAATCAATGATTACTGCATGCCTAACTCACAAGGTTATTGGTTCCAATAAAGTAAATACTACTGAGTGGCTACATCTCAATTTAACAAGCTGTATTATTCTAGGAGACCGCTGACTACCGAAGAGCAGGACAGCCTGGAGGTCAGAATGTAGATCAACGAGGACGGAAGTTTGTCAAGCGTCTAGTTGATATACGAGAGCTGAATGAACAAGCCAAAGTTATTGATGACCTCAAGTGCGTGGCAATATTTTTTACATATAAGAAGATTTTCAGTTGTCTATTATCACCAATTGCCGCTTAAGCTGTTTTGATATATTGGAATAGTTTCATATTTTTTTTCCATTTTGAAAGCAGTTATGGCAGTAAACTCTAAATTTTTACTTTAAGGGCTTGTTCACACGACGTTTTTGTGATCCGTTTTACGGATCCGCAAAACGGATCAACAATTGTCAGTAGTGATTTAACATGAGTTAATGGCAAAATGCGCATCGCTGTTCACAGATCACGATTGCGCTTTTGAGTGCTCTTCTGCACATGCGCTTTTTCGCATCCGCTTTAAGAATTGACATGTCAATCTATTGCGGTTTACGCAATGAACGCCCATAGGAGATAATGGAGTCCACTTTTGGCACTTGTCCAAAAAGTCGCTCCAACGTCCTGGTACTAAACAGCTGCGCTTTGCATTCTGAAAGCGGATGCGAAAAGCGCACTGGAAGGCTGGACGGGATCGCTGGCGGCGGCGGCCGCGGGAGCGCAGGTGAGGCTCGGCGGCGGGGGAGCTGATGATGACTGGAACTGAGCGGCAGGGGAGCTGATGAATGGAACTGAGCGGCAGGGGAGCTGATGAATTGAACTGAGCGGCAGGGGAGCTTATGAATTGAACTGAGCGGCAGGGGAGCTGATGAATGGAACTGAGCGGCAGGGGAGCTGATGAATGGAACTGAGCGGCAGGGGAGGAGAGAGAGAGAGATCTCCTATAACGCATCCGGAAAGCGGCTGCGTAAAACGCAGGTGAAAACGCATAGAAAACGGATCCAAATAAAGTATCAATGCTGCGTTTTGCGGATCCGCTTTCCGGATGCGCTTTTCAAGTGCCGAAAACGATCCGTAAAAAGGATCCAAAAACGCCGTGTGAACAACCCTAAGTCTATTATAGACTCCTGTTCAAATCATATTTTTTTGTTCAGTAATCGAAAAATGTAGAGAAAATGATCTGCGATACTCGGATACCTTCACATATTTTATTCTTGTATCCAATGCACATACAAGGGCAGTATCTGTTCATATCTGCCTTTTACTGCCCTTGTATATGTATTTGATACAAGAATAGAATACAGTTTAATTGGGGCAATTGCATTTTGGTCCATGCTGTTGGATTGTGTCTGGGTGGAGCGCCAGAGAGCAAGAGTGCATCTCTTGCTCTTTGTATTGGATTTTTTTAATTTAGTGTATGTCTGAAGGTGAAGTCCTGATGTATAAAAAATGCCTGCCATTGGCATCTATAGATTAATTCAGGACTCATTTTAAAGCAACATAGCGAGCTGTTTTCATGACACATTCCAGTAGGAGAAAAACCCTCCCCCTTGCCATAGACATGTTCATTTTCCATCCGAAAACTGGATGGAAGAATGAACATGTTCTATGTTTTTCGAACTGCCAGCAGTCTGAAAAACCATCGGGCCGAAAACCCGTGCAGTCGGGACCGCTGCACGGGTTTTCCATAGCGGTCCATTGAAAAGTTTACGGCCGGTTCTTCAGACGGTTTTCAAAACCGAAAACCGTCTGAAAAACTGTCCGCGAACCCGTGCCGTGGGGACAAGCCCATGGGCTACCATGGGTAACACAACTGACTCGGATGGAATGAGCAGAGGCCAAAAGATACTCTGCCAATTAGTGGCTATGAATGCATTTAGTGTACATCTGGATTTTTCCCAGCATACCCCCTAAACCTAAATCAAAATGTGCTGTGAACAGTTCCTAAAAAGCATTCATTAAAAATAGCCACTATTTTCTCTAAGGAAACTTGGAGCAAGCGAAGGAACCATAAACCAAGAAATTCAGCGGTATCAACATCTTGAGTCTGTGGCGGTTAATGATATCCGTAGAGATGTGCGTAAGAAACTGCGCAGATCCAGTATGCGGGTGAGTTGTTACTAATGATCAGATATGTGTAATACTAACATGGTTAGTTGGAAATGTAGTAAATATTGTCTTTTATTACACTAAAAGGCTGCTTCACTGAAGGACAAGTGGGGTCTTGGATATAAACCTAGTTATAATCGTTCCAAAAGCATCACTTCATCGGGAAGACCACCTTTAAAACGAACAGATAGAGCAAGGTAATTTCTGAAATACTACAGTCTGGTGTTTTGTCTGAAACCTGGTAATTTTATGAGTTTTTTTAATTTATCAAAACATGAAGTATTACTGTTCTTCACATAGAAAGAAGAAAAACACCCAGTTTACATCCCTTCTCCCCATTTCCCAAATCCTTATATTTATGTCCTTCATTCATTGGTATGTTCACATATATTAAAAATTTTACGACGCAGAAATATGTTTAGGATGAGGTTGTCTGCCCACATATCCCTTTTTGCTGTAAGGGAGTAAAGAGAAAATTTAAGAGTTGTAAAGAATTTTTGGCTTTTGAGTCCTCCACAAGTCGCCAAGGTATAAAGGGATATGCACCTACCCATAATAGTCTGAAATCCACCCTGACAAGTGTTGAAGGGGGTTTGCCACAATGTAATGTTGACGTGGGATCCTCCAAAATGATTATTTAAACACTTTTCTAAATATATGTCATTAAAAAAAGTGAAGCGTCTGAGAGCTACAGCATTGCTCAGTCCCTCTTCGTTTCCTGACAGTTTACATTAGACACGACCAGGAGCTGATCTGGCCGCACTTGCGTGTTTGCACTTCTTATCTGATGACAGGGAACATAAACCAGCTAATAAGGGGCTGGGGAGAAAGACCTCTTTCTTTTGTGTAGAAAATCCACTGGTTGTAATGTGATTATTTGAGTAAACATTGTACACAATCCCTGCTTACTGGCTCTGTGCTCAGCCCCCCCCCCTCTCTCCTCCTGATGCTGCATCCTATGTTTATCTTCTCTTCTGAGCAGACAGTAGGTAAGGAACTCACACTTGGCAAAACCCCTTTAACTAGTTTCGTATACAAATGATCACTCTTTTCTTTATCTTCTCTTTTGTAGTTCAAGGTTGGATGGAGAAGAACTTCCTGAAATACGTATTGAAGCTGCTTCTCCTGCTGGTCCCAGAGTGACCTTCAACATTCAGGACAGTGTAAGTACAGCACTTAGACATGTGAGGCATAATAGCAATTCATGATCCACTCTGTGTTGTTTAATCCTTTGTGTAATTAGCTTTTTTTTTTAAATTTGGTCTTCGAACAAATAACCCTGATTTGTGGTGTTACCCTATAAGATAACCTAGACTCTAGGTTATTAACACTTGGAATAATACTTTTTTTTTTTTTTTTTTGCTTGCTCTTAAACTTATCACCTGTTATATAGCAGGGCTGATCATCTAGTTTATCTAGCTTTATTGGATTGCTGAAAGCCTTTTGTATATTAGTAAAGTAGTTATTTGGTTCATTTGGGATCACAGTTCTGCCTGTCTACTTCTGCTGTGTCATTGAATAGTAGATAGGGTTGTCTGAATAAAAAAAAAAAGTAAAAAATAGTCTACGATTACATAAAAAATCCAAAAATATATTGCTCATCTATATACTCACTGCCATTCTGGAGCTGAAGATGCCGGAGTTGTCAGTTCTCTTGTTACTTCCTGCAGTGCAGGTCAGCACGTGATCACTGAGCCAGTCACTGACATAATATGACAACACCACTCACCACTGTTCGCTTCGTGAGTAGTGATATCTATGTTATGGGACATGATCGCTGCAGCAAACACATGCTCACTGGAACTGTGTGCAACCGCTGCAGCCAATCAGTTATTCTTTTTTTTATGCCGTTGTAGACTATTTTTATTACTTTTTTTTTTAAAGTTGGACAACTCCTTCAGCCCGAATTGACTGAGTAATGGTCATCATGAAATGTAGGCATCAGTGGAATCGACAGCAATTACCATTTACCCTGTTTCCCCAAAAAATAAGACAGCGTCTTATTAATTTTTGCTCCTAAAGATGCACTGTGTCTTATTTTCAGGGGATGTCTTATTGTTCCACAAATAAATTATAGCATGCTATACTAATGTATGTGTGTGTGAGAATGGGGAGGAGTGGGGTGGGTGTTCCGAAGCCCCGCTCACCCCGAGAAATGGCCCTGGGACATATTGTTGTAGCAGAGTGTTGAAGGACCTGTACGGGGAGGTCATGTGACTGTGATATCACCACAGGTCCCGAACATCCCAGGACAGGAGACAGTGTACAAGTAAGTGAGAGATGGGGGGGGGGGGGGGAAAGAACAGAGCAATCACACTGACACACACAGATCTCACAGGATGGCTTTAAGATATATATATTATATATTTATATATATATATATATAATATATATATTATTATATAATATATATATATATTATATATATATTATATCTTAAAGTTTAGAGTCACAAACCATAGGATATATAGATGTAAAGGACGTTTTATTGCAGCTGCAGTGACTTATCTCGAAGGATGGCAAATGTGACATGCTGGAGCTTGTAGAACTAGAAGTTCCAGCATGCCTCATCAGCCATCCTGTGAGATGTGTGTGTGTGTCGGTGTCATTGCTCTGTTACCCTCTTTCCCCCTCCCCCATCTCTCACTTACTTGTACACTGTCTCCTGTCCTGGGATGTTCGGGACCTGTGGTGATATCACAGTCACATGACCTCCCCGCACAGGTACTTCAACACTCTGCTACAACAATATGTCCCAGGGCCGTTTCTTGAGGTGAGCGGGGCTTGGGAACACCAACCCCCCTTCCTCTTCATTCTCTCTGCCCACCGTTAGGGACGGCCCTGTGTATGGGGAGCTGCCGCAATGATTTCTGCTATGTCTTATTTTCGGGGGGTGCCTTATATTAGGGAATTCAACAAAATCTCTGCTGTGTCTTACTTTCGGGGGTGTTTTATTTTCGGGTAAACACGGTAGAAAATGTCATCCCTGACTCCATTGTGTTGCCATGTATGCAGTAGTGCCACTAGTCTAAACTAGTTTCTATATGTATGATCTCTATCTAAACATCGGAGCTGTGGTTGATTTGGTTTCTGATTAATGATTAGTATCTAAAATCGATTATTTTATTTCTTTTTCTTCTTTTCAAAAATTGAAGTTGAATAATACAGTTTTAGGATTAAATCCTCATTCTCGATATTCTTGGGAGGAAGGGTATTTCAAGGTATTTGTAAATGAAAAACCGTCTTGTTAATCTATTCCAACTTCATCCAAATGTTGCTCTTTCTCTTTGTTACATGAAACAAAAGCAGAATGTGCATCAACTGGTCCCATTTACTGCCGGTCCAAATTGGCCTTTTTATTTTACTGTAAGCACCTGGTCCACATATAATTCTGTATGAATGGGTGTAGACTAACGCACATATGTCCGTGTGGAGTGATCCCCATGATCTCTGCAGTGTTAGTTTGGCACTCAGGAGAACATTATCTGAATTTCATTGAACGCCTTTACGTTCCTTACAGGAAATAATGAGGCAAATATTCCAATGCGATCAGTGTTAGTTGCAGCTATCTTGTGTTGTGTCAAATATTTGGGCCATTATTGAAGTTGACACTACCCATGAATCTGTTCTGAACCGGTTTTGAATGAAGTTGCTGTACAGTTTTCTGCAGGTCTGCATGACTAATGTTTTTGTCACTAATTAATATATCGTATTTGATTTTCAGGCAATCCTAATGAATCAATCTACCATTTTGTATGGCTATTATGCTACATGTTTACTTGCTCTTGGTGGCTGGTTTGTCATTCCTATATGCTGTTTCAAAATACTACATAATTCACTACATTTCTCCATATTTCACTTGCTAATCAGTGTTTGTTATAAGGGAGAACTCTTGGGACTGCTGCTCTTTTTATGTAATTCCTGTATTTCGTTACTAGCAGTGGCTGCTTACATAATGCCAGGAAAAGAAAGCTATGTGCAAGTAAAAGTTGTTATAACTCCATTTATTGTTATGTTTTCCCTTTTGACACAGTTTCCTGAGGAGGTAGAAGGTGATCTGTTGTCAGTTTCCATTGATGGTCCATCTCATTACTCACCCATTAGTGATGGTTCACGTTCCGTGTTCAGTGCCCCCAACACCCCACAAGTGTTTTCACCAGGCATTCCTTTCCAGACCGAGGAGAAGAGAGAAGACACTACTTCTTCATCATCAGAAGACTCCGAAAAAGAGGAAGATCATGACAGAGAAAAGGTGTATATTTGCAGGAAACCTCCGTAAGTCTCCTTTATGTCATTGCAAAATAGAAGCATGTGTTTTGTGCATGAAACTATCATCTTCTGAGTTAGTTATTTCTCAATCATTATTTCTGAGTTTTTTTTATTTCAAATATACACAGTCAAGTTACATTATTATGACCATCTGCTAATATCCAGAGTAACCGCCATGTGCAACATTGACAGCAGCTAGAAGCTCTGGGACTAATTAAAGGGGTTGTCTCACTACATTGATTCATCTCACCTCAGTCCTGTTTTCTTGGTTTCATTTTGAATTCAGGGGCGTGTTTAATGGCTTCAACTAGGCTGCAGTAGAAGTCAGGTCTGTCGCTATAGCGACCAGTGCTGGCAGCCTATCATGAGAAATTAAACAGGTCTGTAGCGATAGCAACCTGAAGAGTTGATGCAGCTCCTACAAGAGGGGTTATCTCAAAAATAGGTGGGATACTGTTAATGGACATATATTGCAAAGTGACTTGTTTTTGCAAGATGTTTAATATAAAAAGCAATCCTTGTAGTGAGACAACCCCTTAAAGTATGGTCCTGGCAGGTTGTCACAGGTATCTAGAGCCACTTTGACTGCAGTGCATCCTACAGCTGCTGGAATGAGACTGGTGGAGGTTCCATTGAGCAAACCTGAGGATTGAGGTGGTCCCACAGTTGCTCAATTGGGTTTAAGTCTGGTGAATTAGGAGGCCAAGGGTGTACTTGGAAGTTTTGGTCATGCTCTTCCAACCAATTTCGGACATTTCAAACTGTGTGACACGTTGCATTGTCTTGCAGGAAGATCCCATTTGCTCCTGGGAAGACAATTCATATTTATGGTTGGACCTTATCTGCACGGATGGATTCATGCCCAAATCTTTTAAGAGTGCCTTCTGCGTTGATGAGTGGGCCCAGAGAATGCCACAAAAACATTCCCCAGACCATAGTGCTGCTATTACCAGCTTGTGTTCTTCTAGCAGTGGTTCCAGGGGGTTTGCTTCTTGATGTTTCTCACCTCACACACCAGCGTCCATCTGTTCATTGAAGTGTATGAGGAGATTCATCAGATAAGGCAACCCTGTGATAATCAGCCTGATTACTACCTTGAAAATTGTAGCCTTATCTGCAACTAAAAGTTTGTACACTGACCATTCATCATGCAGTAGAGTTCACAAAACAGTTGTTTTAGACACACCTCTATTCCTTTTTTTGTTGGGCTGCCGTAACGCACCTTCATGGTGAACGTTTACCTCTCACAATACAGTGCACTACACCAGCACGCCAACAGTTTGGAAACTGCACAGATTCAGAAATCAATCCAAAACGCCAACCAAACCTAACATAGCAATTGGGCATACAAAAAAATGTAATGCCACCACATTTTAAACCCCTCTCCTATATCAGATAATAAACAATCCAGAGCAACTGAGAGTATTGGGTAAAAAATCTCATATTTTATTAATTAACACTTCTAAAATCCAGTATAAAGATACAAAACAGTACGTGTTCATAAAAATCCAAAACAATGGCAAAAGCCGTAATCCCACCTAAAAGTAGAGGTGTGTCTATAATAGCACTACAATATTAATAGATGTGTACCCAAGATTTGAAACCAACATCCTATTTCTAAACCAATAGTCACACCGTATGAGTATTGTAATGCTTCAAATAGACTAAGTAAGTGTTATATACACGCGAAACGCGTGTTGGGGTTTGGGAGAGCAGTTCCCTACCTTGGTAAGATCTGATGCCACATCTTTGACATCTATGTCCCTTTATGTCCCTTACTTACTTAGTCTATTTGAAGCATTACAATACTCATACGGTGTGACTATTGGTTTAGAAATAGGATGTTGGTTTCAAATCTTGGGTACACATCTATTAATATTGTAGTACTATTATAGATACACCACTACTTTTAGGTGGGATTACTGCTTTTGCCATTGTTTTGGATTTTTATGAACACGTACTGTATTGTATCTTTATACTGGATTTTAGAAGTGTTAATAAAATATGAGATTTTTTTTACCCAATACTCACAGATTCAGAAATACTGCTACCATTGGCCCAAAGGTCGATCATCCCTTTTTGCAACTGATGAATCGCCCCTTTTACCAATGACAGTAACAAGGGATATGAGTGCAGACAGCCAATGGTACACCTTATATACCCACCAAGCCAGCTTATGACGTGACTTCCTTCATAAGCTACATACTGCCAGTGTGGGAACTGGTCATAATAATGTGACTCCACTGTGTACTTTTTAAAGATATACTTCTAAAGCAATTTTTCAAAAACTGTTGAAGCAGCACAGTAAGGTTGGCTTGCTGTTTCTGTGACACTTAGACCAAACAGCCGGAAGAGGTCCTCAGGATTTGCCGCCGTCCATCAGCTTTTTACAGAACGATGGCCATCTACACCATCCAACCGAAATGTGTCCAGTACTGCCACTGAAAGGAACATAGACTTTGAACTAGACATAAGAGTGGAAATAGACTGTGGCAAATGTGTGCTACACCCCACTATTCTCCAGCCAGATCATGATGACGTAACTTTAAAACGGTAAGTTTTATTAATCAGTTGTTGGCTAAATTCATTAATACATGATAAAAGCTGCCTAGCGACTCATGCTTAACTACACTAAATCCTTACAAATACACTATGATTGAGAAAATATTTCTTGCAAAATATATGATCAGTATTGTACTTTGTAACTTTATTCTTCATATTTAGACTTTAAATTGCTTGAGAGTAAGGCTATGTCTGCACAGCAATGTTAAAATGCTGTCCAAAATCTGACAGCGTTTGAACATTTCTTTACTGCGTTTTTTTGGACGGGCTTGCGGCAAAAGCCATGGCCGTTTCATGATCTTCCCGGACATCCGGCAGCTTCAGAAGAAAACCCGTGTTGTGTAGACTACTGTACGGATTTTATTGAAGTCTACATGGCGCTAGGTACAGTCGCATTTTCGGCAGATTCAAAATACTGAATCCGCTGAAAATCAGACGAGAATCCAGTGCTGTGTAGACATAGCCTTATAGTAATGTCACTTCTATAAGCCTTTAGCACTATTTTGTATCTGACTTGTTCATCTGTAAAAGGTAATTCAGCGTATGTCATTGTTTACTGGTTAATTTGTTTTTCATATCCATCAGTGTTTAAAGTTGGAGGATTAGGGCCTGCAGCTCTCATAAAGACATTACATCAATGTGGACACACCTATTTTATTGTTTGGCCTGTAGGATGCTCCAGACCATAGGATGTATCAATAATTAGAATCCTAAGAGGATAACATTTTTTTTTTTACAGTACATAGGCAATTTTTCTTAGATTTGGTACAGACACATTAATGAAATACTGTCCGAAAATTGCCGGTGCTATGTCAGTTTTTAGGCGCATTAAATAAGTGTAAAGTGCGGCAGAAAGTCCGACCCTATCAAAAATCTGACATTAGGTATACCTTGCATAGTAAACATAACGCGCCTAAAAATGATGCGCTGTGCGCCTCCATAGTGAAATGCGCCTGTTGAGGCGCATAGCACATGATTTGTGTTGGGCACATTTAACATTTTTACAAGAATGTGTTAGACGCATTACAAGTATGTGTTAGGCGCATTTCATATACTTGTAATGATAAGCTATGCGCCTCCGTGCGCGATGTGCCTTGTTAGGGGCATTACATACTCAACTAATGAAATGTTTAGGTGCATTACATTGTGTCGTCCCGACATATAATGCGTCTAGTTTTGGTGTATAACAGTTCATTTACATCCAAAATATGGCGTCAAAAGCGGTTTTAGCACAATATAGACCAAAAAACTGGCGTTGGCATGTTGGGAGATGTCACCTTATATTTTTGTATATGAAATAGTTAAGGTAGAGTGCATGCCTTCATGATACAAGACAACATATACAAAAGAAAAAAGATATGTAAATGAGTTTGGACCTCATATCTACAAATAATACTTTATACATTGTACATAAAATGAGACCAAGTTAAACCACATGTAAGACAGACGTACCCTGTACCATCAAAGTCAGTACATCATGCATGTATGAATCAATTTGGTACATAGTACAACGGTTAAAAGCCATTCTGATTATCATTGTGGAATGTAAAAGTATTATAGTGAGGATGAAGTAGTAGAGCAGCTGTAGCGTTCAGGTCTATTATTTCAAACACTGGTAATTTAAAAAGTTAAAAAGTAAGCTATTGAACAACGATATTCCTGGTAAAAACTGTCTAGATATGTGCATGTATTTCAGTCTCCCAGTGAAGCTGCAGTAGACTTTAACATCTGTATATGCGTTAGCATTTATGACGTGCATAACATTTACTTTCTGTACAGGAGCTACGACAGAAGCTCCCGAAGTCTCGATCAGGACTCGCCATCTAAAAAGAAAAAGTTTCAAAACAATTATGCATCTACAAGTTACTTGCTGGCTGGGAAGAAAGTGCCATCATCTCTCCAAACTAAAACCAGCGACTCTGAAACCACTGTCTTTTATATTCCAGGAGTGGATGTGAAGGTAAGGTCAGATTGAGCAATTGTTTCATGGAATTATATTTGACTATAAATTAAACTTGATGCAGAAAATCATGGTCTTGTATTGGGGTTAACCACTTCATAGCAAAATAGAATAAAAGCGGCACTGCGCAGAAATGTCAAACGGGTGCAAGCTAACCTATAAAGCATGTGCAAATACATCAAATTGTTGATTATACTGTGTCGACGAATACAATACAGTCCATCAGTGTATCTACACATACATAATCATGGCTTGATGAATGTTATATATCTTGCTAATAAATGCCTGTTATATATCTTGCTAATAAATGCCTCACAGTATTACTTATCAAACATGCAGAATTTTCATTATGTTTTGGTACTGTAACAAAAATCCAAACATTTTTCGATTTTTCAAATTTTTGCCATGCACCATTTTCTGTGACCAATAACTTTCTTGTACTTCTATCTACGGACTGACTTGAGTGAGGGTGCATTTTTTGTGGGCGCAAGTGTACTTTTTATGGGTATCAGTTTGGAATACATGCAACTTTTTTGATCACCTTTAATCCAATTTTCAGGGGACGTTAAATGACCAAAAAAAAAAAACAACTCGGGTTTGGCGTTTGGAATTTTTTTTTTCTTCTACAGTGCTCAGTAGACGGGATAAATGATGATATATTTTAATAGATCGGACTTTTACGGACATGGTGATACCAATTATGTGTAACTTTTTATTTATTTATTTATTTTTAATTGGAAAAGGACCCTGTACATTGAAAATGGGTTTGCATACATAATATAATACCAGTGATATGTCTCCACAGCACAGATTTTCAGTTGTTTTGTCAGCGTTTTTCGTTTTCTAAATCCGCTGAAAAAACAACTGAAAACAGATCCCATAGACTTTAATAGTAAAAACCTTCTGTAGTCACCACAGAACATTTTTTTTCTGCTCTTTTTTGTAGCATGTTGCAGGGCAGAAAATTTACTATTGAAGTCTATGTAAAGCGCCGGAGTTTTTTTGGCACAGTTTTTGGACAGTTCTGCTGAAAAACTGCCCTGGTGTTTAGCAAGGTTTATAAATTTTGCATACATTAAAAACTGCCCAAAAACTGTCCAAAAAACTTGCCTAAAAACTGAAAACCACCCAAAAAACTTCTTGGAAACACAGCTGCATTGGACAAAAAACTAAAGCCGTTTTTAGGTTTTGGTTTTCGCCGAGTTTTTGGTCCTATGCTATGTGGCCCTAGCCTAAGTTACTAGCAACTGGTACAGAAGTAGAGAGGACCCTGCCCACAGAGACTTATAATGTGCAAGGGAGGCGGAAAAAGACAGAAGGTGAGGGATAAACATGTTCGTGAGGTTGAGCAGTGGCAACAGGGTTATTGTAGGATATCCTGAAGAGTTTGGTTTTCAGGTTATTTTTGAAACTAGTGAAGGTAGAGGAGAGTCTGAAGTGTTGTGGTAGTGAGCTCCAGAGTTTAGGGGATGCACAGGAAAAATCTTGGAGATGGTTGCGTGAAGAGCTTGCGAGAAAAGCAGAGAAGGAGGTCCTGTAAGGAACGGAGGTTGTGTGAAGGGAGATATCTGTAGATTAAGGCAGAGATCTATGCGGAGGACAAGTTATGGAGGGCCTTGTATGTCATGGTTAGTAGTGGAAACTGAATTCGCTGGGCAACAGGTAACCAATGAAGAGATTGGCAAAGGGGAGAGGCAGAGGAATATGAGCAGAGAAGTGAATTAACTGGGAAGCAGATTTGAGGATGGATTAGAGGAGAGCAAAAGTGCTACACTGAAGGCTGCAAAGAAGGATATTGCAGTAGTCTAGGCAGAGGACAAGGGCATGGATTAGCATTTTTGTAGCATCAATGTTAATTAATGAATGGGTTTGAGAAATATTTTTAGTTGGAGGTGGCAGGCAGAAGTAAGGGCTTGGATGTGTGGATTTAAGGACAGAGAGGAGTCGAAGGTTATTTCAAGACAGCGGACTTGCAGGACCAGTGAAATTGTAGAGCCACTGATTGTGATATTTAGATCTGGTGGGAAGAGGCGTTAATGGGTGATGGATAGTGATGAACTTTTCCCCCCCCCCTCCCCCCAGTTTTCTCCATGTTTAGTTTTAGAAGACAGAAGGTGAAGGTGCAGGATATGGATGAGAGACATATTGGGATTCTGGAGAGCAGACCATATAAATTTGGGTGTCGACAGCGTAGAAATGGAACTAAAGGCCATGTGATGTTATGAGTTGTCCCAGAAGTGTAGATAGAGAAGAAAAGAGGACCCAGGACTGACCCCTGAGGGAAACCAACAGAGAGACTGCGATAGGAGGAAGTGGTGTTAGAGACTAAACATTCGAACAGTGAGGTGTGAGAAGATCCAGGGAAGGGCTGTCCATGATGCCGAGGGATCATCGGATTTGTAGCAGGAGGGAGTGGTCGACAGTGTCAAAGGCAATAGACAGGTCTACGAGGAGAAGCACAGAGTAGTGGTGTGAGGTTTTGGCAGTTACCAAGTCATTAGTGACTTTGATCAGGGCAGTCTCAATATAGTAATGGGATTGGAAACCAAATTGCAGTGATTCGAGAAGTGAGTTGGATGAGAGATGGAAGGACAGTTCAAGATAGACGTGCTGTTTAAAGAGTTTTGAGGGCAAAAAGAAGTAGTGAGATGAGGCGATAGGTGGACATAGAGGAGGGGTCGAGATATTTTCTTGAGGATGGGTGTGATGTTTGCATGTTGGAAGAAAGAAGGGAAGATGCCAGTGATAAACAAAAGTTTAAAAAGATGGGTGAGGGCTGGCAATAATACTTAGGTGTGTGATGACATCGGGTCAAGATTATAGGTAGTGAGGTTGGATTTGGGGAGTAGCTTGTCATAAGTAACAGAGGAAAAGCCGGTTATGGGCAAAGGAAATTGTACAGCTATGTAGGGGGGCTGATGGGACTGATGAGGTTAATCTTGTTTAAGAAGTGTGTGATAAAATCATCTGCTGAGATGAGAGATTTGGAAGGGGGCATGGGTGGACAGAGTAGAGAGTTGAAGGTGTGAAATAGCTGTTTAGGGTTGTTGTACAGAGAGTACATGAGTGGTAAAGTACTCCTGTTTGGCAGGAGTGCAGACTTCAAGCTGAGATGTATGTGTGTGGAGCAAAGACTTCAGCGGAGTGCGTTTTCTTCCAACATACCAGAATGACCTCTTTATTGAGTACACATTAACCCGCTATTACCGTGTTTCCCAGATAGAATGACACCCCCGATAGTAAGACGTAGCGGTGTCTTAGGGAGGTCGCCTAATGTAAGACGTACCCCGAAAGTAAGACGTAGCGGCTGTCCGGAGCTCTCGGCAAGGCTTCGTGTGTCATCACGCTGCTGCTGCTGCGGCCTGATGACGTCATGCCTGTGCGGGAAGAGAGCGGGAGCGGAGCAGCGAGCAGCGTTCGCGGCGCGGGAGACGGGAGCAGCGGGGAGCCACGGTAAGTGTTTTTCTGCCTACAGCTGGCCCTATACCTGTCTACAGCTGGCCCTATACCTGCCTTGTACCTGCCTACAGATGGGCCCTATAACTGCCTACAGCTGGCCCTATGACCTGCCTACAGCTGGCCCTATACCACACCTGCTACAGTCTGGCCCCTATACTGCCTACAGCTGCATATACCTGCCTTATATAAGACATACCCCGAAAGTTAGACTTACTGGATTTTGGGAGGTAAAAGAATGTAAGACGCTGTCTTACTATCGGGGAAACACGATAATTGCATGGTGTCCTACACTCAGTTGTATTAATAAAAATAACATTGTTATGCCCCATATTTTATACTAGATAACCATGTATTTTGACCAACCATCATATTACTTTATAAGAGCTTGCTATACACTAATTGTGGTTTAAAATAGCTCATATAATTTAACCATCTCTAGATTCTTTGTAGGTATTGTTGCCTTTTGATTATCCATTCTAAGTCTATATTTTACATAAGTTAAACTACAGGGGCAATGTGAAATCGGATATTCAGTATGGCATATGAAAAATGCTTAATCCTATATTCTTTACTGGTTTTGGTGTGCAAAACTTTCCCCTTTAATCAAGTTTGAACAATTTCACAGTTCAAACCAGATTTCCAGTACTTTTTTCTAGTTAACGCCGGAGCCAGTTTTGACTTTCCTGACAAAGCCCCGGTTTTAAAATCTGATATGTGGAAGCACTTTTTTTTTTTTTTTTTTTAAAGTGTGTTTATTGTGTAAAACAATGTTTATGCATCGCTATCTTCTGATAGCCATAACCTTTTTTATTTTTCCGTATACAGAGATGTGTAAGGGTTTTTTTTGTGGGATGAACTGACGTTTTAATTGGCACCACTTTGGTGTTTATATGAGCTTTTGATCGCTTTTTATTCCCTTTTATGTGTTGCGGGATGAACAAAAATCCCAATTCTGTGACTGTTTTTTTTTTGTTTGTTTTTTTTACAGCGTTCACCGTACGGGTTAATTAACATGACAGATTTATAGGGTGGGTGGTTACGCATGCGTCGATACCAAATATGGGTACTTGATTTATTTTGATCTTGTTTGGGGCGATTGGCATTTGTAAAGGGGAAAGGGCGGTGTATGTGTTTTTATTTTAATTTTCGTGTTTGTGTTTTACTCTTTTTTTACTTTTTTTCCCTTTTTTTTTTTTTTTTTTTTACTTTTTCACACTTTTTTTTTTTTTTTTTACTTCTACACCCTTTTTTTTTTTTTTTACTTTTACCCAGAGGAGAATTGTATGAGCGATCTTCAAATCGCTCATACAAGAGAAGACCTGTACACAGCATTACTTCTGTGTACTGATCTCCATGGTGACTGTCTGTCAATCACCATGCCCGCAATGCATTGCGGACATGATGACATCACCAGACAACCCGGATGCTTTCGTAAAGCATCCGGGCTGTTGGGTAAGGGAGCATAGAATGGAAAGATGCCAGCAACTCCGGAATTCATGAAAATAGATGCATTTATTTGTAGACAAGCCAAAAATCCAAACATGGTGACATGAATGATGCAAATGGCACAGGTGCAAAGCTGACGCGTTTCGAGTCACTCGGACTCTTAATCGTAGCATAATTTGCACTATATACACATACATATATATATATAGTAAAAAGTAAATGCATCGATGAGACTCACCGGTGCATTTACTTTTTACTATATATATATGTATTTGTGTACAGTGCAAATTATGCTACGATTAAGAGTCCGAGTGACTCGAAACGTGTCAGCTTTGCACCTGTTTCACATCATTCATGTCACCACGTTTGGATTTATGGTCTGTCTACAAATAAATGCATCTATTTTCATGAATTCAGGAGTCGCTGGCATCTTTCCCTTCTATGCTACCTTGGATGGACATTACAGAAGTGTAGCCGTGCAATCCGATAAATGCGAGTGGTGAGCTGGCTTTCTCCGTTCTCTACTGTTGGGTAAGGGACCTCCGCTGATCGCAGGCAGCAGGAGCTCACTCCTCCTGCCTGCAACTTCATTATCGCAACTACGATAGGTCGTGATAATGAAGGGTTAATCTCCTCCGGCCGCGGGGGATGCGGCATGATGCCAGCGGTAATATACCGCTGGTCCCATGCCGCGGTCTTGCGAGCTCCCAATACAATACAATGTCAATAGGACGTATGTGTTCTAGGTGAACAGTACATCTTTGTTATTCAGATGTTCATGTACTTCTGAATTAATTAGATCTTTTGAATCATCAAGAGTTTTAATCTGTTCGAAAACGTCAAACGACAAGTCTGTACTCTTCCAAATCTCTCAATATCTCATCCGCATATTGGACATTGTCCAACATGAAGCATGCACCCTTTTTACTTTATCAGCAGGTTATTTTTTTATTCATTGATATCCGTATACTGTGTGCTGCTCTCACATAGACTCATTAACATGATGGTTGCATTGGGGCTCCTGTGTTACTCCCCAAAATAGAAAAAAGTCTTTACATTTTAATTTACATTCGTCATTGGTTACCTGTATTGTGCTATCATCAGTCATATCAGAGAACCATTATTTTAATCTAATACATCTGAAATATATTTGCAGGTCTAATGCTACCTGAAACCAATCAGTCCTGCTTTTTGTACGAAACTAGAGTCCATAGTTTAGTCCTTGAAATTGTATAGGAGTTAAAGTTTGTTCAATCACAACTTTTACTATGTCTGTTGTCACTGCAGAGAAATTGTTGTCCCTTTGCTACTCTTGTTTTTTACAGGATCTGTGATGTCATCCGCCACCTCTTCACATTAGTCCTCTCTAATTATAGAGGTCCCTAAACACTTTTCCTGAGGGAACTAAACACTCTTCTGATCCTTATATATTTATTTGGCCTATTTTTGATCTTTATTTTGTTGTCTTTTAGACCTGTTATCTTTTTTTCTACTAATGGTAGATTTTACCTATGTTCTCACAGTATTTACATACAAATGAAACCAGAAGTTTACATACACTATATAAAAAGACACACATGCATGTTTTTCTCACTGTCTGACATGAAATCAGAATAAACTTTACCCGTTTAAGGTCAATTAGGATTACCAAAATTATTTATATTCGCCAAATGCCAGAATAATGAAAGATAATTTTTTTAAGGCATTTTATTACTTTCTGCAAAGTCAATAGTTTACATAATTTTCACTAGTATTTGGTAGCATTGCCCTTAAACTGTATGACTTGGGTCAAATGTTTAAAATATCCTTCCACAAGCTTCTCACAATAGTTGTTAGGAGTTTTGGCCCATTCCTCCTGACAGAACTGGTGTAACTGAGCCATGGTTGAGGGTCGCCTTGCTCACACCTGCCTTTTCAGTTTTGCCCATACAGTTTCAATAGGATTGAGATCAGGGCTTTGTGATGGTCACTCCAAAACGCTGACTTGGGTATCATTAAGTCACTTTGTAACCAGTTTGGCAGTATGCTTCGGGTCATTGTCCAGTTGGAAGACCCAAGCTTTAACTTCCTGGCTGATGTCTTGAGATGTTGCTTCGGTATTGCCACATAATCTTCTTTCCTCATGATGCCATTTATTTTGTGAAGTGGACTAGTCACTTCTGCAGCAAAATAACCCCACAACATGATGCTGCCACCCCCATGTTTCACAATTGGGATGGTGTTTTTAGGCTTCCATGTTTCTCCCTCTTTCCTCCAAACGTAACGATGGTCATTATGGCCAAACAGTTCAATTTTAGTTTTGTCAGACCACAGGACATGTTTTCAAAAATGTAGGTCTTTGTTCCTTTGTGCATTTGCAAACATTAATCTGGCCTTTATAGGTTTACTTTGGCGTAATGGCTTCATCCTGGCAGAGCAGCCTTTCAGCCCATGTTGATATAGTACTTGTTTCATTGTGGATAATGACACAATCTTACCAGCTTCCGCCAGTACCTTCTCAAGGTCTTTTGCTTTTGTACTTGGGTTGATATGCACATGGTGGACCAAAACATGTTAATCTCTTTACTGAGCTGTATGATGGCTGGACATTCCCATCTTGTTTGTACAGATGGATGAGGCACCTTCAGGTATCTGGAAATTAAACCCAATGATGATCCAGACTTGTGCAAGTCCATAATTCTCTTGATATATTGACTAATTTATTTAGACTTTCCCATGATGTTACACACAGACGTAGTATATTTCTGGTGGGCAATAAAATGCATCCACAGGTTTGTCTCTAACTCAGATGTTGCCAATAAACCTATCAGAAGCTTCCTAAGACATAACATCATCATATGGGCTGTCCCAAATTGTTGATAGGCATAATAATCCTAGTGTATGTAAACTTTTGACTTTGCAGAAAGTAATAAAATGCTTTAAAAAATTTTCTCTCATTATTCTGGCACTTGGCAAATATAAATAATTTTTCTAATCTTAATCGGGTAAGGTTTATTCTGATTTCATGTCAGATAGTGAGAAAAACATGCATTTGCTTCTTTTTATATAGTGTATGTAAACTTCTGGTTTCAACTGTAGATATATTTATGCTTTATATTTGATATCATGAGGTATTTATTAATGAGTCATGAGCAGGGGCATTGCTAGGGTCCCAAAACATCTGGGGCTCGGGCCCCTTGTGTTAAGTTTTGCTCTATAGGGCTGGGTTCACGCGGCATTTTTCACATGAACTGCGGATGTATTTTTACAGAGGAAAAATTGTAGCCAGCGTGTCCCTCTGAAGCGCTCACTGATATTTATTCTCCCCAGAACAAGTGATCATGGTTCTCAGTGAGAGCTATAAATTACCATTATGTTGACTCGTATGCCAGGCGTATTGAAGCGCAATTACGCGCCGAAGTACGGAGCAACATTATGTTATGAGAACATACACAGTGTATTTGTGGGGCATAACTGTGCTGTAATGTGCCCAAAGTGGCAGCTGACTGGGTGCAGTAGTCACGTACCACTAACTTACATCACATTTTGGAACAGTTCTTTTTCGAATGTTGATGTAAGTAGAGGCTTGTAGCCACTGCACCCAGTCAGCTGCCACAGCGATGACATCCCCATTCGGAAGCGTTGGCATGTCAACAGAAGACACGCTTCGGCGGAACTGGGGACAGGTAAGTATAAGTGTTTTTTTTATTTTACTAGGGGCCCAGGAGCTATTAGAATAATTATTTCTTTATGAGGTGGACAATTTCTTTAAGACATTACACTATTATGTTGGCTGCAGCTGCCACGTTCCCACGTCATGGGAGATCAAGGGCTATAGCGATTGTTGGTAAGGGGAGACGTTAAGGGGCAAGACTCTCTATGGGGAGAAGGGGGCAGAAGAAACAGAAAGTACTGTGAAGAAACAGAGTATGGAGAGAAATAATGGGCTTCTGTGGATAAAATGTTGCTCTGTTGGGGGCAACGTGGAAACATTAGGTGGCAGGACTTTATGGAAGAAGGACATGCAGCGAGGGACAGAACGAGGAGAAAGAACGAACATGTTTTGTGGAAAGGCAGAGGCAGACAACAGATGGGAAGGGGCTTTAATTCGAGAAAATGGATGGACTAGATGGACAGTTTCTGTGAAGATGAGGAGACATGGAAAGAAGTCTGGTAAGGATGAGGAACAGCATAGCAAGGGCTGTGTGAAGGGGCAAGTGGGGTGAAAGAGGGATGAAAGGCGGCAGGACTCTGTGGGGAAAGGGTGTGGAACAAAGTCGCAGGACTTTGTAAAAGAGGAAAGTTTGTGGGAACACAATGTGGTGGGATGAGTAGTGGTTCAAGGGTGGACAATCAATGTGGCTGTGAAAGTGTAGAGAATCTAGGGAGAGACAGTGGGTGGGCAAGCGGCCAGTGTGTGTGTGTGTGTGTGTGTGTGTGTGTGTGTGTGTGTGTGTGTGTGTGTGTGTGTGTGTGTGTGTGTGTGTGTGTGTGTGTGTGTGTGTGTGTGTGTGTGTGTGTGTGTGTGTGTGTGTGTGTGTGTGTGTGTGTGTGTGTGTGTGTATATGTGTGTGTGTGTGTGTATATGTGTGTGTGTATATATATATGTATATATAAATATATATATACATACACCATATATACGCATACATATATTTACATGCACACAAACCAACACATATGCAGATTAACCCTTAATCCCTACAGTCGCACATTCTGGACAAACTACACACTGTACATGCCTGGGTCCCAGCAGAGGTGGTGGTGGGGGCTGTTGCTACCTCCTGCCCAGGGGTCATGAACGTTCCTGAGTGGGTCTTCAGTACAGCAGCAGCTATTGGTGTTATCAGGACTCAATCAGCTGCTGATACACTGTGTAGCTGCTGAGGACTGGACACAGAGCAGTAAATCACTATCTTCTCACTGGCAGGAGCTTTGTAGCTGTAACATTTCCCCCTTGTGTGCGCCAGCAGCCTCATGCGTCCCTCCCCCCTCCTTCCCTGCTGCTGCCGGACAGTCAAAGCAGTTGTCCGGCAGCAGAACAAGAAAAATGAGATAAACTTTTTTTTTTCCTAAAGAGCCTGCTTCCTGGTTCCCCCCCCCCCCCCCCCCTCCCGGGAGCGGAGGAGACTCACGGTTTATGCTTCTGGCCGAGACCCTGATGATTTCCCTGCGTATAATCCGCTTCCTCCATCCACTAAGGCCTCGTTCAACACGGCTTATAGTCAGAAATAAGTAACAGCCTATTTTCTATTGATTTCAATAGAAAATACGGCTCGTTGTTCACACGACGCGTATTTCCGTGCCGGGTTGCCGCCGCGGATTGACGACGGCAATCCGGACGGAAAAACAATGTGCATGCCAATTATTTACGGACGGATTCACCACCTACAATGAATGGGGATGGTGAATCCGTCGGGAAATCAGTTACAAATACGTGCCACACTTAGTGGCACTTATTTGCAACTGATTTTCAACTGATTTCAGAACGTATTTACATCGGATTGCCGATCGTAAATACGTTCTGAATAAGCCGTGTGAACAAGGCCTAAAAGGTGGGCAGCAGCGGCCGTGCTTCCTCCTCAGCGTAACTCTGCAGACAGTGCTGATTGGTGGAACAGCGGACCGCGGACCCTGCTGCTCCAACAATCAGCTTTGCTGAGGAGAGGGACAAGCCCTGCTTGACTCTCTCTCTATCACCACTGTCGGCAACTGCTCCTGTGCACCTGACGATCTGAGGTGCGGGGCACAGGCAGTCTTGTCTGGGGCTTGTGCCCCGGACAAAACTACCTAGCGACGCACCTGGTCATGAATATATATAGACACACTGATAGATTGTGATGTTTTTATCATGTAATTGGCAACTTGATTAATATATTTTCACATGCTTTATAAGTTGGCTTACTTGTGTACACATTGCTTCAAAAAGGTTCAGTGTGGGTGGATAAAGAAAGTTTTTTCTTTTTATCTGATAGTGCATTATTTTGACTGGGTATTTTTTAAACCCTTGTTCATATGATGGAATTTTACATGTGAATTCCAGCCCCGAACCACACTTGGAATCTGTGCTATATAAATATTGCACGGGAATTGAAAAATAACTAGTCTCTTACTGACATGGTTTCCATATTGGAAATAGGACAAAAATGGATAGCGTACAGAACCAAGTACAACAAATTGATAAACAAAAAAGGATCTGTATTGTGGATCTACATTTTGATCTGTTTTTTTTTTTCATCTAAAATTGTTAACGAGACCTAAGCTTGTTGCACTTTATTTTCTATTTGGCCACGTCCATCGTATATGAACAATGTTACTTTTTATCTGTGATCTTGTACTAGTATTTGCAGATAGAGTATATCATTAGATTGTGTAATGGACAGTTGTGCTATCTTGTAAAATCATCTCTGAGGCCTCGGGCAATGGGGAGATGTCCGCGCTTGCTCAGCTCTTCCCTATTCATGTATATGGGAGTTTCAAATATTCCCAAGCACACTCACTTTGGCTAAATTAGGCACTCCTGAAGAAATGAACGTGAAGAGCTGTGCAAGTGCCTCCAGCTCCCTGTTTTCAGAGGGCTAAGAGCCGGCCACACAGATGATTTTACAAGATGGCAAAACCACTTAAATGGAACCTGTCCTTCTAAACATGCGATCTGATCGTCCAGCAGGAGAAGCTCAGTACATTGATATATAGTTTTGTGGGAAATGATATAGTAAAACCGTCTTATCGGTGATTGACAGTTGTCTCTGTATGTTCATTACATAGAAGGCTGTCAATTAATGACAAGACTCCTTACAGGACTCCTTAACCCAGAATAAGTAGAAATGACAAGTTTTACAAAAAATTTTTCCTGAAAACTATATATCAATCTGTTCAGCTCCTCCTGTTCCATAACATGCTGCTGGAAGATCAGATCACAGGTTTTATTTAACAGGTTCCCTTTAAGTATGTTTTTTAGGCATAGAGCCTCAACTATAATTATAACTTGTACAAGTTGTACCTTTTTCCTGTATATTTCCTGCACAGGAAATTTCAGCTGACTAAAAGGCTCATATTTTACTGACCAAGGACAAATTTTCCTCCTAGTAGACTAAAGAAAAAAAAAACTTTAATAGTGTAATCAAAAACGTGAAGGATGAGTCAATAACTCCACACAGTTCTATCAGTATTGGAAAGGCTTATTTGTGTGAGGATTTTGATTAAAGGGGTTTTGCCATGAAGTAAAATTGACGTATGAAGCTTGCAAATGAAATAACAAAACCTTTTCACCATTCATTATTATTAAAAATTCTGCACCGTTTTTGTTTTAGCTTCTCCCTTAGTGATCCATTGTTTACAGCTCGTCTCCCAGGGATACGACCAGGGCTGAGAGCCTCTCAGTCCTGTACAGACATGCTCAGACATCACTTCTCCTCTCAGGCAGCTGCTGAGTGTTCAAACCCCAGGTGCTGTCACTCTACTCCCGTCCTCTGTACTCCTTAGTAATTAGTTAAACAGTGCAAATATATAAAAAAGAAACCTCAATAAGGTTTGTGTATTGATAAACAGAAAAAAAAAACACAGGTTTGGTTCCTGCAGGTATTTGAACCAAGGAACATTGTGCCTGGAGGCAAAAACGTTACCTCTCAGCTACTCACAATGCTTTACATAATCAGACCTTTCTTTGACTACAGAGAGGAAAGGCCTGGTGATGTCATCCTGTTGAGTCACATGATATGCAATTCAAACAAACCACACATGCCCCCTTCTGAGCACACGGAGCTGAAGAGCTGGATACAGGAGGTAGGAAATGAGATCGTGGCAAAACCCCTTTAAATACAGCCATGTTTTGTTTTGTTTTTTCTACATTTAACATTATATAAAATTTGGTGTTCTGAGACTAAATGCTCTTCTGAATTGGCTGGAGAGAATGTGCTATGTCTTCCGTTATATAAAATAATGTAATACTAATCATATATTTCTGTTTAGCTGCACTATAACTCAAAAACCCTTAAGACTGAATCGCCAAATGCCTCAAGAGGATCCTCTTTGCCAAGAACCCTTTCAAAAGAATCAAAGCTGTATGGTATGAAAGATACTGCAACACCTCCTTTACCTAGTACTGTCCAGAGCAAGACTAACACCTTATTACCACCCCCTCCCCCACCTATCCCCTCAGGTACTTTGCCTATATATAACAACTTTTAACTTCATCACTTATGATTTATGATATGAACATCCATGATCAGTTTCTAATGTGGTGTTCTTAGAACGTTATCTGTAGGCTTTACATACTATAGAATTGTTAAAGGGGTTGTCTTACTACATTGATTCATCTTACCTCAGTCCTGTTTTCTTGGTTTCATTTTGAATTTAGGGCTGTGTTTATTGGCTTCTACTAGGCTGCAGTAGAAGCCAGGTCTGTAGCTATAGCAATCAGTGCTGACAGCCTATCAGGAGAGATCAAACAGGTCTGTAGCTATAGCGACCTGAGGAGCTGGTGCAGCCCATACAAGAGGGGATATCTCAGAATAGGTAGGACACTGTTAATGGACATATACTGCAAAGTGACTTGTTTTTGCAAAATCTTTAACATAAAAAGCAATCCTTGTAGTAAGACAACCCCTTTAATATATGTGTCTTGCTAGGTAAAGCTAAATATTTGAAACCATAAATGAACAGAACCATTTTCTACTAGCAAAAATTAGAAACAATCTGCACTATACCCCAGAAAACTGCACGGACATACTGTACACTGTAGCTCCAGTGGCCATCGTTTAAGCCACGTATTCTTCACCTGGTCGGCCTGCACTTCTAAAATGTGAATGGCAGGCTGCTTCTGGTTTACGTCACAGCACAAACATGAGCTGCTGTCAATGGTTGCTTATAGTACTCGGGGTAATAGGGAAGATATTTTGTCATTGCCATGATGAATTGCCTTTCACATCTGGGAATGTATCCAGCCTTACAATTTATGTAGGTCATTCAAACGTAATAAATGTATAAGATTTCATTGACTTGTGCCAAGTTGTTACTGGAAAGGTTTAATAGTTTCAAAGTAAACCTTCATCTGCCTTCAGGAGATGTGCGCTATTGCTTGATGTCACAGTGGCTGCCCAAAAGATACCTAGGTGACGCTTGCTTGATTTTAATTTACATAACAGGATACAGCACTGTAATAAAAAAAGAATTTAAGAAGATTTAAAAGTTGTGCAAGCCTCCACAGCAGTACCCTGAAACTCTAAAACACAGGCAAAATGTAAAAAGAAGCAGCACCACCACCATAAATGTCAGAAGAAAGTGGATGGACTATGGCGATTAAAGGGGAAGTATCGCTTCTCCAGTTCGGCTGTTCTCTTAAAGCTCGATTCTCTCAGTTCCTGAAATCCAGGGGCGTTTCTTCCCCTCCCAGCTGGGTGTGATCATCCCCCCCCCTTCACTGTTCATGCTCGCTCCCAAGTCAGTGTGTTTAACCCCCCCCCCCCCTCCACATGTCACTGTCCTCTCCCTATGCAGTCTTATTTTTTAAGAGCTGTATGTTTACATACCACAGCCCTGCATTCAGTCTAGACAGTGTTCTATGAACTCAGAGCACTGATCTCTTCTCCTCTCACAGCTGGAGGTTTGTTACAGTTGAATCTAGTCTTCTATGAGCTCCTCCAGAGCACAGATCCGTCTCCCTTCTTTGCAGGAACATTAAGGCACTGAGGCACAATTCTGCTGTTTTCAGATTGTAGAAACAGCTGCAGTGTAAATGAGGAGCAGCTAGCTGTATAGAGTGAAATTGTTGCCAGCCCCTTACACGCAGAAGCATTAAGGCACCGAGGCACAATTCTGCTGTTTTCGGATTGTAGAAGCAGCTGCAGTGTCACTGAGGGGCTGGTGGCTGTGCAGAGTGAAATTTTTGCCGGTCCCTTATTCTGAGTGAGAGAGGCAGAAATGCGCGCTCCCGTGAATACGACCGGGGGCTGAACAGAATGTAAATTAGTAGAGCCGTCAGCCAATGAAATGCAAGGAGGGGGAATCCGACTGACACTCAGGAACAGTGTTTACAGAAAACGAAGATAAGGGATTCTGTGAAACGAGACCGCTTTGCAAATGAATCCAATTGCAAAGTTGCATGTTTTCACTGTCCCTTATATCTGAAAGTCCATTTATTGAAATGATACAAACCCTTTAAGTCACTTTTTTCTGACATTCAATGGTGATTCTTGCCTTTTTGCCATGCTTAGATGTTATTACCTTTACACTGCAAGGACATATTAATACAACTACTACACATCACAAAAGTTAGGGATATTTGACTTTTGTTTGAAATTTCAGGATGAACATAAAATGTACTAAATGAGATCATCTCTTATCTTTTAGAATGCACATGTCCAACTGTTCAGTGTTTCAGTACTTTTTGCAAAACTTGGTGATCTGTAACAAAGATCTTGATGGCAAAATTCCCAACAGGTGTTTAATCCCTCAATCACTCAATAAATTTAGGTGATCAATTTAAATTGGAATTTGAACAGTCCTCATCATCGTGCTTTTCACATTTTGACATTATGAGACATAGACAACACCTTACAATTGATCAACACTACCTTGCCATTGTGAGGCCTCAAGCAGGATGCTCTCAGATGGAAGTGGCCACTGAGCTTAGAGTGTCACAGTGTCATCAGCAGGTTGCTACAGAGTCACAGAAAGAAAAACAATGCCATTTGAAAGCAGATGATAAATGCCACACAACTCCAAATACATTTAAGGGAGGTGAGAGGCAATCAAGTGTCACGTCAGACCATTCGTAACCGTCTACATCAGCTTGGTCTGCATGCAAAATAACCTTACCACACCACCAGGAACACGCATCATCGTCTTGCATGAACCAGGGAGCATCCACGCTGGCCAAGAGACCATTGGCCCTTTGAGCAGAAATGATGGCCACCAATGATGCTAGAGTCGTCAAAGAGAGCATGTGTGTCTAGTCAATACAGAACTGCCGTACACTTTGTGAATGGTACAGTGACAAGCTTCTACTACTTGAATAACCTTATTAATCCAGCCATTGTGCCTCTGCATGAACAACACAGGGCTCATTGTATCTTCATGGACAACAATGCTCCAGCTCATTGAGGTCTTATCATTAGGGTAGGGATGTTGGAGACTGGGGTGCCTCAAATGGAGTGGCCTGCACTTTCTCCAGACCTGAATCCCCTAGAAAACCTTTGGGATCACCGTGTAGAAGCTCGTAACTCTTTACCTATGATCCTCAATGACCTGAGGGGCACCCTTCAACAAGAGTGGGATGCCATGCCTTGACAGTCAATAGCTCGACTTATGAACAGTATGAGATGTCATTGTCAAGCTGTAATTGATGCTCAAGGCCACATGACACGTTATTGGGACATTGACATTTGGTGTACACCCTCCACTTTTGTTGGCTTTTGTTTCATTAAATTTTTGTGGTGAGAAAATCAACCTTCCATGCTTGAGCTTAAATGGCCTACTTTCAGGATACAATATCACTGTAGCATGAAATTTTTAAGTTTTCCATAAATTTCACCCAAAAGTCAAATATCCCTAACTTTTTGTGAGTTGTGTATATCCTGACTTTTAAGTCCTTGTCACAGATAAAATATATGGGCTACAGGTTGAAGCTACATACCGGTAGTTAAAAAAAAAAAAAAGATGTATATTTATCAAGTTCAACCAAGGACAGGGATAAAATGTCAGTGAATGAGAGGGATATAGCTCATTTAAAACTTGTTTCTCAGAAATATGGATCCAATAAGGCCAGTGTACCCTAAATAGAAAACATTTCATTCCAGATACCACATGGCAGTCAAATTCTCTTTCTCCAGACAGGGTTTCACATGAAACACTTTTTCACTAAGATCCCCCAGTCCCTTTATCAGTTTAGTTGCTCTTCCTTGTACTTTTTTTCAAACTACAGGGCATCCTTTCAATGAACTGGTGCCCAGAACTGGACTGCATATTCCAGATGAGTTCCCAGAAGGTAACTTAAAGGGGTTGTCTCGCTACAATGATTGGGTTTTAATTAAAAGATCTTTAAAAAACAAGCAGCTTTGCAATATATGTTCATTACAAATGTCCTACTGATTTTGAGCTAGCCCTGTTAGTAGTGCTACATCAGCTTCTCAAATTTCTATAGCAGCCAACCTGTTGATCCTTATCTTACTGGCTGTCAGGTCTGTATGACTCATCACCTTTGAAGACAGGTCAGAGCAGAGAGCCCCTCCCCACAGAATGCTTCTGTAGTGGAGGGAGGGGGAAGGGCTCTGGCTTCTGTGTCCCTGCTGCCTGGATTAACCCTGTGTGTCCCTGCTTCCTTCTGCTCTCTACACAGATAGATGTGACAGCAGTGACCCTGTGTGTTACTATAATCATGCTGTGTCTGTGGAGCTGTAACTATAATAATACTATACAGATCAGGGAGGCTTGTGAACAGTTCATGCTGTGCTGTACTAGTGACACATAGTGACACTTCCCAGCTGCTCTGTGTCTGTTCTGAGAGGGTCTGTTTGTTGCTGGAGATGTGGAGATATGTATGCTAAGCAGAGGGTATAGGAACACTTGCATCCCCTCTGTTCTGCTATTAGCAATCATAGACCTCTCCACACTCATAGATCAGCCCTAATACAGCTGATCTAGATGCCTGCAGAAGATCTAGGCAGACACACACAGGGTTAACTCTGGCAGCAATCCCCCTGCCCCCCCCCCCACCCCTGCTGTATAGAAGTTATGGAGGAGAGCTGCCTGTGTGCTGAGGGGAGGGGGGAAGAGGGAGGAGAAGAGGCAGACAAGCTAGCACGCCCCTCAATTCAACTCCCAGCAACAGACAGAGGCTTAAAGCTTTTAATGAGGCAACTCCTTTAAATGGTAACAGGATAAATAATCTAAGTGGTATATTTAGGGCGCAGCATGGCAAGTTTTACATCCTGGTTAGGTGTGTTTATACATTAGATTAAGTAGAAGTAGATTAAAGGTTGAACAACTACTGAATGACCAATTGTGTTAGACACAAACCTTTTGCAGACAAAGCCATATACATTTAAAGGGGTTGTCTCACCAGAAGGATTGCTTTTTGTGTTAAAGATCTTGCAAAAACAAGTCACTTTGCAATATGTGTCCATTAACAGTGTCCTACCTATTCTGAGATATCCCCTCTTGCATGGGCTGCATCAGCTCCTCAGGTCGCTATAGCTACAGACCTGTTTGATTTGTCCTGATAGGCTGCCAGCACTGGTTGTTATAGCTACAGACCTGGCTTTCACTGTAGCTTACTTGAAGCCAGTAAACACGCCCCTGATTTCAAAGTGAAACCAAGAAAACAGGACTGCGGTGAGATGAATCAATGTAGTGAGACAACCCCTTTAAAGGGGTTTTGCCACGATCTAATGTTTACGTGGGATCCTCCAAAATGGGTATTTAATCACTTTTCTAAATATATGTGATTACAAAAAGTGAAGCCTGTGAGAGCTACCGCTTTCTTTACAAGCCCTTAGTTACTTTAAAGTTTGTATTAGACACAGCCAGCTCCAGCTGACAGGAACTGATCTGGTCAAGCTTGCCTTGTCTGCACTTCTTATCTGGTGACAGGGAACATGACTGAGCTTTCAAGGGGCTGTGGAGAAAGATGTTGTGTCTTTTGTATAGAGAATCCATTGGTTCTAACGTTTTATTTGAGTACACATTGCACAACGCTCTTTGCTTCCTCAGAGTTGCTGCTCAGGCCCCCTCCCTCTTGTCTGTGAGGCTGCTGTGCTTTGTTTATAGTCTCTCCTGATCAGATTAAGAAGTAACTAACTCACTTTGTGGCAAACCCCTTTAAGTCCATTTTGGCCATACATACTGGTAATATATTTTTATTGATGCCAGTAGAAGGATGAACTGTCCTTTTAGGAACATTTATTCCTAAAAGATTATTCATGGATGAAAGATCTTTCATCGAATTATGATTCTCAGTCCAGACATTGACAGTCTTGGGTAAAATGTAATGTCATGTTGATATTCACCCATCAAACAATAGTTTTTGTTAATCTAATGTGTATAGGTACTCTTCAAGAAGGGTAGGAGAAGATTAATGGCATATGTCTGCTACTATCATCACTCCCCCTGTGCAACTTTCAGTAACCAAAGAGGTTGACTCTGGAACTTTTCTTAATGTTATCACCGCTCATAGCAATCACAGAGAATATACAGTGGGGAAAATAAGTATTTGATACACTGGAGATTTTGCAAGTTTTCCACCTGCAAAGAATGGAGAGCTCTGTAATTTTTATCGTGGGTACACTTCAACTGTGAGAGACCAAATCTAAAAAAAAAAAAAAACGGAAGATCACATTGTATGATTTTTAAATAATTTGCATTTTATTGCATGAAATGAGTATTTGATAAGAATTCTGGCTCCCACAGACCTGTTATTTTTTCATTATAAAGCTCTCCTACTTCGCACTCCTGTATTAATTGCAACTTTTTGAACTCGATACCTGTATAAAAGACATATATCAAGATTAAGTAATATGAAATGATTGTGCAAGGTATCATCTGTTATTGCTAACCGAGAGGGACATAATTCCTGACCTGAGGCACTCTGGTTTATCACTCTGTGCACCCTAATGTTAGCACTGTTCATCCTTGCATGTCCCAGCGGTTGGGAGAACAACGGTGAACTGGAATGACAGCAAGAGGTGCACAGAGGTGAACCTCTGCACAGGCAGATCATCTAGTTGGAAAAATATAAAGTGATCCATTCTGTACAGTAAGTAAAATTGGAAACCACATCCCATACCTGTGGTGGCAAACATTGGGATATGAAATAGAGGTCCCTAGCACAGATGTTCCATTGACCTCACCACTCTCAAAGGCTATCATAGAGTACAACAAGATGGCAATGAAGGCTGGAATAGAGGCCTATCTTTTTCAGTTATGAGACTCACTTTTGTTTCGACGCAATAATAGCCAGAGATTGACCTGGAGGCCATGAGGGAGATGCCATGAAGCTTTCACAAAGGAATGTCACACCAGTCCTAAATATGGGATCATTGTGTGGGTTGGCAGAATGTACAGTAGCTGGAGCCCTTTTAAGATACACTTACTCTATGTTGTTACATTGATTTGGTTGTGCAACCTGTAGTAGGCCCTGTCAGGAAAATCCGCCCACCGGGCCCACTCGAGCGTCGACGGCCTGACTTGCGGTGTGTCATGATGTTGTGCTCCCCCTAGGGTCAGCCGGATACGGTTTCACAGTTAACCCCTTAATGACCGCCCACTGTCTTTTGACGTCGACTGGTGCAGGTCGTTCATTCTACAGCGACGGTCTTTTGGTGTCGCAGCAGACATCGAAGTTTGCGGAGTCCAGCCGCCGCACCCTGCGCTAGGATCAGCTGGGGAAAACCGGGTGCCGCAAACTCCGATGCCCGCAGCGACGACAAAAGACGTTTACGGGTAACAAACGACCTGCACCAGCCGACGTCAAAAGACAGTGGGCGGTCATTAAGGGGTTAAACTCTGTCCAGACGCGCACATGGAGATCCAGGGAGCGCGAGAGGATACCCCACTTGCACACAACCCTGAATGGCTGGGAGAGATCTGTTTACCCACGCTGGTTAAATAGAGCTCTGTCAGCCTAGTACTGCCACAAGTTCCTCGTTACCTATAAGACCGGTCCATTATAGACTTACAGCAACGCCAGGAATCAGCCTCGGGTAGCGATATATTAAAGACCGAGAATAAGGTGGGTGAGGTCGGCGATCAAGACAGGAACCCCTCTCCAATGAACAACAATAGGCATACCTGGGCTTCTAACAGTAATGGAACAGCCCACGTCGCAGCCCCTTACACTCCCCCTCATGCCCCTGGGACGGCCTGCACACTCCTCCTTCTTGGGTCATGCAGTTTTCTGGCTGGAACACCAAAACGGACCATACCACGGCAGGGCATTGGGACAGAATTGAGCCAATGGCACCATGAGAACTGGATGGGCCTAAGCTCCGGCCTGGTACCACACATGCCTATCCTACAGGGTTTCTAAGGCCAGCTTTGGATTCCTCCCTTACCCTGCATCGTACGACAGTGGGAGTTGCAGCTACACGCGTGGGAAGTTTCATATTTTAATAAATATGAAACCGGGGTAGACCTGTTATGAAGGGCTCTCCCATAATTCTTTATGAAATATCGGTGCCTGGCGGTCTCCTAGCCCTTTGTTCTCCAGTCATTGTGAGAGCCCATGTGTTTCAGCCGGAGTCAGGTGCTAATGAATTTAAATGAGGATTCTTTGATGTTCTGACATCCCCTACTGGGGTGGCTTCCTGTGGAACGGCATTTGCAATGCATCCGAGTTGGGGCTTCCTGGTGACTGCTGCTATTTCAGTGACTTTGAGTTATGAGAGCTGCAGGGGTGGTTTGTCATTTTTGTGTCAATTTTCCTCCAAGGCCCATTTCTCCATAGAGCCCTAGGAGCCATTTTTCAATAGGACAGTTCCAGGCCTTATCCTGCTCATGCTACTGTGAGTTGCCTATGTGGCCTAAATGTGCTACCATGGCCTGTAGCATCTCCTGTCAAACACATCTGGGACATCCTTTGTTGGCAATTTCAAGGGCGCTGCCAGCAGTCGACCTTAATGATTTCCATGTCCAAGTGCATCCTGGCTTAACGTTCTTCAGACAAACATTAAGCTCACTGATGGCATACCACATTGTTTAAGTGCCTGTATATTTGCAGATCAGTAACATGTCTATTGACCCTGTGATTTCCATTATTCAAAAACTTTTCCTTCCTGGTGTTGCAATTTCAACATTGAGAAGTTTAGTATTATTTTTTGCACTATTCACTGGAGAGCAAGTGGAGGAATATGAAAGGCTAAGTCCACACAGCATATGTCAAAATGCAGTCCAAACCCAACGGCATTTTGACATTGCAGGACTGCAGCTGGACCGGGGTTTTTGGCGCAGATTTGCACAAGAGCCATGGTCGTTTTTTTTTAAGATTTGCCGTCGGTCCTGTACATTCAATGTATGGACCGGACGACAAATCCAAGCAAATTTTAAACTCGATGGTAAAAAATCTAATCTGAACGGATTTTTCATTGCTTTCAATGCAGCACAGTGTACCGTCAGATTTTCAAAATAATGAATCCGCCAGTAAAGCTATGCTGTGTAGACATAGCCTAAAAAATAAACGTTTACAGTTTTTATATAAGGTAATTAGCATAAGTAGTACACTATGTATTAATATGTTTTACTTTTAAATGTTACTTTGCAGCCAAAGGAAAGGGAAGCAGTGGAGTGAAAACGGCAAAGTTATATGCCTGGGTAGCTTTACAGTCTCTACCTGAAGAAATGGTTATCAGTCCAAATCTGCTTGACTTTCTGGAGAAAGCATTGGAAACTATACCAATCACACCTATTGAAAGAAACTATACAGGTAGGCTTACAGATTAATAATTTATCCAAGTGTATAAAGTATGAGCTTTAGGAGCTTAGCATAATTACAGGTATTTTTATTCCCATGGAAGGAAAATATTCATAAAAAGGATACTATAAGAGAGCACCACTTTAATATATTAGAAAGGTTGATAATACAATGAACATCTTAACGCCCCATGATGTGCTATCACATCATGGCTGCATTAATGATGTACGGAGTGGGCTCAGAAGCTGATAAATTACAGCTAGCCTTTGCAAACAGTGGCCAGAATTTGAGATAACACCTACCCCAGCCCTTTAGCCACTTGGATCTCATGGTAACTGCTACCACAGCTGATATGACGTGAGATGTGCAGTGTCCCCCTTCACTGACCAACCCTCTCTCCCTCCCAACATGATTGTAGGGTGCCGTTCAGTCAACATGGCAATCGGGGGTCATATAAAGGCCTTCAGGTCTGCAATGATTGTACTCCTATTATACCCTGCCAGAGTTTGGGCCTAGTAGGAAATCACTAAATTGTACTGCAGTATATTTAGTTAGCAATTAATTAATCTTATGTTAAGTCTCATTGGGGGAATAGAAATGACTATGAAAAAATGTAAAAAACTGTTTTTAAAAATAGAAAAAAAATTTTGTAAAAAAAAAAAAAAAACCTCATGAAAAAAACTGAATTGGTAAAAGTCCAAACAAATACAATATAATTTGTCAAGCCTGGTGAATACCAATAAAATAAAAAACAAGAACTGTTGTTTTTTTTTCTGCCTTCCAGAAAAAAATAAGAAAAACAAGTGATCAAAATCTTGCATATACTCCAGATCGGTACCAGACGCGCCCCACAAGAGTTTTAACACCATTTTAACATCGGAAAAATAAAACCGTTTTTAGGTCTTAGAAAAAAGTGCCGAAAAGCAAGTAAACCATAATGAAAACTACATAAATTGGGTATTGATGGAATCGTACTGACCCACAGAATAAAGATAAAAACATATAATTTATACCATACATTTAACACTATGGAATACAACAACCCCCCCCCACATTTTGTTCTTCCTTCCAATTCCATCACACAGATAATTTTCCCCAATATACCAAAGAATACAACTGATCCAGCAAAAAAATAAACAAGCCCTATATGGCTATATCAATGAAAAAATAGCAAAGTTGGCTTTTGGAAGGTTGAGATGAAAAATTCAAAAACGACAATAGGCGCATCCTTCCCATGTTAAAGAGATTTAGGGTGACATGTATAGCCCTGTTCGCTATATTTTAAATCAGTTGCATTATGGAGCGCCCGCAGCACTTTATAATGCGCCTGAGATTGGAGGGTGTTCTGGAGGTGTGTCGCACTACAACCATATGAAGATACACATTTATCGCTTCAGTATGGCAATTCCAGGCGCGTTACTGCTGGAACAGGTAGAGCACTTTATAAGTGGTTTACCTGAGCCTGAATTGTCGTTTCTGCGCTAGAATGTGCCTGATTTATGATCCACAGTAGACCAGGTTCATAGATTCAGGCGCGTTCTACACTATTATTATGTGCATAAAAATTGGCGTCCAAGTGCCAAAAATCATAAATGTTGCCCTTAGTATTACTGAGATGCGCAATTAAAACTCAGTATTTTCTATTAGGACATTTTTACAGTTATAAAGAAGGGTGACCTGACACTTCTTTAGATAAAAAGTGGGCCTCTCACTGACACCGGAGTATGCGATTTCCATTTTTTTACTTTGCTATATGTTTGAAGAAATAATGTAAAAAGCATGTTTTTAATTCTGTTTTATTACAGCAATTAATACCCAGGATGAAGATATTGGACAGTTTGACATCCAGGATCCTTTAGAAGAATCGACAACCTCACTGGTGTCGTCTTCAACATCTGCCTACTCCTCCTTTCCTGTTGATGTGGTTGTTTATGTTAGAGTTCAGGTATGCTCCATGAATTTAGGACATCTCTGCATGGGTTTAGCTTTTATTAGTTGGCCTGCTGTAACTTTTATGTGCGTTTGGGTTGCCAAATAGTTTCGACATCTTCATATCATAGGATGATGTACAGGTTTGTACGTATAGATAGGCTTTAAAGGGAATGTGTCACAATTTTTTTAATGATTTATTATTTTAAAAAATAAATTTTTATTTTCATTAAGCTATTTTAGTTGTGTGTTTGTTAAAAAACATTTATAATGATACTTGTGTACAGGAGACTGCCCATTTTAAAAGTAGCTCTGTACTGTGTGACTGCACAACACGGGACATGCGTAAATCACGCACTTGCATGGGGGGGTGCGGATCCCCCCGTCTGAATCTTTTAGCATATCCCCCCGCTGTAATCGGCAATGCTTTAGCATCTAAGTTCACAGTATGGGGAGCCATGATTTTGGAGCCAAGGGGCGCTTAAAAGGGGGCTAGATGTGGCTATTGAATCCCCTCAGGCTCTGTGCCCCAAAAGAAAGCTTGCTAGGAAGCGCAGAGGTCGGGGGGAAAAAAGCTCCCCCCCTAAAAGAAAAAGGCCCAGTAGATGTTAGCAGCTAGGGGGGCTATAAGTGATTCTGAGCGGGGAGGGGGGAGTTTTTGTGTGGCGCTCATGGGCTTGTGTGTGCGCTCATGGGCTTGTGTGTGTGGGGCACCTCAGGGGCTTGGTGTTTTGGGGGCCCGGCCAAAAAGGGCTTGTGGTGGGTGTGCACGTCAGGGGCTTGTGTGTGTGTGTGCAACGTCAGGGCTTTGTGGTGTTGTGTGCGCTCATGGGCTTGTGTGTGTGTGTGCACGCTCATGGGCTTGTGTGTGTGTGTGCGTTCATGGGCTTGTGTGTGCGCTCATGGGCTTGTGTGTGCGCTCATGGGCTTGTGTGTGCGCTCATGGGCTTGTGTGTGTGTGTTGTGGCGCAATGGCGTTGTGTCTGTGGGGGTGGGGTGCGCGGTCTTGTGCGCCATGGGTTGGTTGTGTAGCATAGGATTTGTTTTAAATTTCTATATCCCAGTTAGTCCAAATAACTGCTTTTAAAAAAGATGAAAAATAACTGCACATATTATTTTTTTTTTAATTACATTTTTTTTTGGCTATGGTGCACAGTGGCTGTCCCCCTTATGTTTTGGTACTTGGGGAAATTTCACAAAAAAAGGGTTGGTGTAAAGTAATTTTCACATGTGAACTAAACAAATATTAGTTCTTAGGGAATGTGGACATGGCCTTATACCTGTGGATACCTGCTGGCAGGAATGCAGATCTGTACTGTGGCGTTCCACTTACTACCATAGCAAAAAAAGGGAAAAATGTAATCATAATTTTACTATGGTTCTTCCCTTTTAGCTATGGAAAAAAGCATCTTTATGGTGTCTTCAGTCACCAAAAAAGCGTTTCGTGGGTGCAGATCTGAAATCCCATCCTCCTGCCTTTGCACACAGGCAAGGTGAGGGGGGGGGGAGGATTCCTCAGAGGAAGTTACTTTTTTGCAGCTGTATTACAACCTGTTTGTGCTTGAGCTAAAGTTTTTTTTTTGGGATGTGCTCCCACTGGTGGCTAAGAATGGGAAATAGTTTTATAATATTTACCACAAATTGAATGGAAGCAAAAATATACTAAAAATGTCACCAAAAAATAACACAACATTTCATCAATAGAAATAAACAAAAAAAACTTTTGACGACAGATTCCCCTTTAAATCAAAGTGTAAAATTATAGGCACTAATATTTTTCTCTTTTTATCACCTGGAAAGAATGTCTGTAAATAAAATATAAAAATTTTTATCCTTATCTTTTTTTTAAAATAATTTAAAAAAGGGTGTCCCATCTTTCACTTAATGGCATGTTATAGGTTTTTGCCTTCACTTGAATGGGGTGGGTCCCCCGCTCAACATGCATTATCTCAAAAGGGCCATGCACCCGGGACTTTAGTACAATACTGTGTAAAATATTTTCAGATGGTCTCTCACCTGCTGGTATTGTATCTATAACTGCAGTTCAATGTGTCCCGATAAATTGCTGATTCGCAGCTGGTGTCTGCTCTTCAATCGGAGGTGTTCCATACCCCTCGAACCCTTGATGGCACCGTAAAAAAAATGAAAAAAGGGTCTTTTTTATCCTGAATGATAAGGCTCTTTTTTTCAAAATTAAAAAGCAGCCTGGCCTTTGAATTTTTTTAAGTAGAGTGGGAAAAATAAAGTAGTTTATAGGAAAAAAATGATAAGTTATTCTTTTGACTTTTAATTAAAAAATTTCAAAAAAATTTTGATATAACCCTGTATTTGGGTAAAAAAGTCAGACCCTTAATGGCTATTAAAAGTTTTCCAAATTCAACTTTCACGGGGTGTATGGACAAAACTGAAAAGTTTAATGGAAAAAAAGGGAAATCAAACACAGCATGGGGGGAAACCCATTATATTTTTATACAGCCCTTTTTTTGGTTATGTTTTATCCCAAAACTATGGGTTTTATCATAAATTATTTTATATATTTTTTGAAGGTAAAAAGAATAAATTATCATTTTTTTATAAAAACTACTATTTTTTTTAACATCTGTCTTTTGTAAATGCGAGCCAGAGCGCCAAAATTTTATTTTTTTAAAAAAAAACCCTTTTTCCCTGAGGGGTAAAAAAAAAAATGGGGCTATTTTCATTCCTTTTATTGTTTAACAAACACAAAATACTCTCTGGTCTAATCACAAACTTTCTTTGGGGCCATTTTGGGGCCACACACGTTAGACCCACTATTGTGTTAAAAGGTTTTATGTTAAAATAAAATTTGGTGTTCCTCCCGAATGAGTTCACATGTGCTGCAGGATTCCATGCATTTGGCATGCAAAAATCATTTTCACTGCAACTGTCAATCTAAGGGGTATGGACAGCTGTGGAACAGACTTACTAAGTCGGGAATGAGGGAGCGGGGTTGAATTAGTTTCCCACTCTCTCCAGAATTACCCAGCAGGAATAGGTGGTTTTCCTCGCCAATGTCATTGGGGACACAGCCCTAGGAGGCTGACACTGGGCGGACCCAACACGTTCGGTCCGCCCCAATGGTCTAGATCCTTCCTGTTACGAGGGGTCATTTCCCAGCCTAGTTCTTAGGAGGCAGAACTGTCCAAGCTTGCACTGTTTATTATTTTATTTCTTTTAGTTCCCCTTTTTGTCTCCCCCCCTCGGGGATGCTCTTGGAAAAACCCAAAGGTGCTGTGCCCCCCAATGACTTTGGCCCAGAAAATGGGTTTTTGTATTTACCGTAACTCCTTTTCTTTTTCGATTCTTGGGGGACACGGCCCCCTTTCCCTCACTTTTTCTACAGGGAAAATTGGGTTTTCTTTTTTGTTTCTCTCTGGGCCATGGCTTTGCCCCCAAACTGACCCACCCCTGGCTTCAGCAGGAGGATATAGGCCATTGAGGCGACCCAACATGTCAGGTCCCGTGTCAGCCCCCTGGGCGGGGCCCATACCCAAGTGGTTCCCCAATGAATCGGACGAGAAAGGTTTTTTCGGAAAAGTACAAAAATCCAATTTTTTCATTACTGGAAAAAAAAGGGGGGCGGGAAATGTTTTCCTTCTTAAGCGATCCAAAAATATAAGAAATTCTGAGAGAAATCAACCAGGGTAATTATAATTGTCATCTTATAGCTTAGGAGAGTATGGTTTCCCTGTTTGACAGATAAAGTTTGGGGTTTTGTCCATGGTTGACAGTCTAAAATATGAAATTTAAAAAGTAAAAAAAGAAAACAAATCCTTAGTTCTTGCTTCCTTTGGGATGAGTTTTATTTTTCCTGCCCAAAGGGAAAAGGGGTTTCCCAGGTTGTGTTTGTAGGGGTAAAAAAAAGATTATTATTGATGAGAATAACCTTCATTTTATTTATTTGAGTGATGAATAAAATGATAGCTTTATTTAAAAAGGTTATATCTTAAGTTAAACCCAAATTTTGAATTTTATTAAAGGGTTAAAAATATTTTTTGTGATGCTGTTTTTGGGAGCTTTTATTTTTTTTTTTTATCAATAAGCTGTATTAGCTCCTTTTTTTCAAGTTGAAATTTTAATTGATATATTATTACTTTAAATGAAAAAAAAAAGTGTTTTTTTTAAAAGGAAAACTGACTTTTTTATTAGCACTTTATAACATTTTTATTTTCAATATGTATTTCGTCTCACAAGGGGATTTGGACATGTGAGGTTTTTATATGATACACCCCTACTTATTTGGTATTTTATCTGTCACTGAGATGGGCAAATTTCCCCAAATTTGGTTCGTTCACTTCGCCCGAATTTCTCGGCAAAAAATTTCGTTGTTTCCCAATACTTCGGGGGCGTCCGTTAAAAAAACCAGCTATTTCCGGGTGCACAGAGCCCGCAGGGTGTGTAGAAGTTGTCCTTAAATATCTTAAAATATGCAGAGGGACTTGGTTTGGTCTTCTACAATGTTTGTTTTTGTATGACCGCAGAAGGGGCCCCCGTTCTTAGAATCGCTTCACTCTAAAAATTCCCCGGGATTTAAAGGGCAAAAGCCAAAAAATGAAGGGGGGAAGTTCCCGTTTAAAATATGGGGAGCGACGCGGAAAAAAACAAGCTGAGGGCTAGGTGGCAACATCAGTGACATTGTGGAGGTGACGGCGGCGCAGCCACAGCAGCATAGGTCAGAGAGTGGCCAATGACATTCTGGAGGTGGGAAAAAAAAGGGGAGGCCAAAGGTGGGGACAATGACCGTGTGGGTTGCCCGGGATCAACAGCAGCAGCGATAGGTCAGACAATGCACAATGACATTTTAGAGGGGGGCAAAAACAGGAGAGGCCACAGAGTGGGACAATTAAAAGTGTGTGCACGGCAGCAGCCCCCAAGCGAGCTTTTAGGTCAACAGTGGCACAAGACAGTGTGTAGGTCACGGCATCAGCCAAAGAGCAGATGAGGTAGACAGTGGCACAATGACAGTGTGTAGGTACGGGGCATTACCCACAGCAGCAAACAATGAGGTCAGACAGTGGCCCCAATGACAGTGTGTAAAGGTTTAACGGGGCAGGGCCCAGCCAGCATGAGGCAGACAGTGGCAAAAATGGGCAGTGTGTAGGTTTACGGCAGCAGCCCCCGCAGAAACAAAGAGGTCAACGTGCACCCCTGACAAAATGTGTAGGTCCGGCAGCAGCCACAGAGCAGCCCTGAGGTTAAAACAGTGGAAAAATGACATTCTGGAGGTGGCAAAAACGGATTGGGGCCCCAGAGGGGGAAAAATGACACAGGGGGGAAGGTCACGGCAGCAGCCAACAAAAACATTGAGGTCAGGGCAAATGGGGACAATGAATTCTGGAGGGGGGCAAAAAAAGGGGTAGGCCACAAGTGGGGAAAAATGGGCAGGAGTGTGGAGGGGGGTGGCAAAACCCGTCCCCCCGGGAAAAAATGGGTTTTTTTGGGGAAAATGGAGAAACTGTCAGCAGATTTTTGGGGTCAGGCGGGTTGGTTTTGGGATCAAATTTGTGGCTGAGGCAGGTATTTAAACCCCAACTATTTCTCACATTTTTGGTGGGGCGTCAGGCTGATGTAGTCTGCCCCGGCCCTGATAAAATTTTCCTTTGAAAAGGTCAGTCTTCCACATTTCCCGGGGAAAAGGGGTTTCCCTTGGGGTAACGAGGCCCCCCCGCACTGAACACCCGCTCTAAAGCCCCACTGGGGGGCAGGACAGTTTTCCCCCACGCAAATGGGCAGTTCGGCCACAAAACCTTTTGGCTCCCCATATCCAGGGGACTTCTAACTGGGTGGCAGAGTGCTGTCCAAAGGCCACCACCTTTGGTTCAGGGCTGCTCCTTTCCCCGGGGGGCCCCCCGGGGGGGTGAAGGAAGCTGCTCATCAGTGACTCCAGATTTAGGTTGCTGCTAGGAGGGGGCGCCTCCTCCCCCCCCCCACCTTCCCCAGCAGCCCCCGTAGTAGTGAGCGCTAAAAACCCCCCCGGTCAGCCTTTAGAGGAGGACGATGCCGCCATAGGCACGCCAACTGACTACGGAGGATTTCCTATAGTATTTAGTTTGTCCTCCCTCTCAACTGGGGGAAAACTCCATTTGGGCGGTAGCGGGGGTCCAATAGGGGGGAGAGCCAAAATCATCCCTCGCCGGGTGTGACTATTTCGGGTGTCACTGCCGGGAAATCAGCATCTGCGGCCATCTCACAAGTGACTCCGAGGGCCCCTCCTCCACTCCACGATACCCACGGTGCTTGGGGGTCATTGCCTCTCTTTCCCATCCCATCTACCTCCTCCAGCTGCTCCTGCTCCTCCCTCTTGTCACCTGGGTGAAAATCCACTTTTTCACCAAAAATGCTTTTTGCTCCAAATTTCCCCCTCCTCCTCCCCATTTTATCCCCACCGACTCATGTGGCCGCAGTGTTCGCCATCTCCCTCCCCTGCCCAGACAGTTTTTTTAGCATTTCCAGGCATGAACGTGGAATGACGTAAATTTTTACCCCCTACCGGGGACGCAAATAAGGGCCTCCTCGAAAAGGGCCCAACAAACGGGAGGTGTCACGCAGAGCTCCATGGCTGACACAAATTACCAGGGGAGACTCCGTCCGCCTGGATCATCAAAAAATCTTATGGCCTTTCTCTGTTCATACAGCGGTCCAAATGTCAGGGTGGAATTCCAACGGGTGAAACATCGCAATCAGAGTTGTTGGGGGGGGCCTCTGCCGCTCAAACTCGAGGGGGGTGTTCCTGGGTTTGTAGGGAAAATGAAGTGCATGCACAG
>JAODAL010026985.1:0-55756 GCA_025379985.1 Phyllomedusa bahiana
CCAGCACTCAGGGAGCTGGGGGATGTTAGAACCTTGCCTCCCCCCTTCCGTTGAAGATCTCCAAATGCCAATAGGGTTTAGGTCGGGAGACATGTTTGGCCTCCAGCCCTTTTTACCCCATTTTCTTTAAAAAGGGCCGTCCACTGGGGGTTTTTTGGGGTCTACATTTGGGAATATTTCCCTGGGCCCAAAAGGGGGGGATCATGTTTGCTTCATATTTCAGTACATTTGGGCATTCATATTCCTTCAATGATCTTAGCTCCCCACACCCGACAGCCCCAAATCATGAACCCCCCCCCCAGCCGATTTGTGGGGCAAGCCCAAAAAACTCCCTTTTTTTTTTACTCCCACCTGGTTGCCGCCACACCCTTGACACCACTAAACCAAAAAATTTTTATTTTGATCTTATCAGCCCACAAAAAAAGGTTCCATAATCCAGTCCTTGCCTCTTGTCTTCAAAAATTTTGCAGGCCTTATTGTGCATCATTTTTAAAGAGGCTTTTTTCGGGACAACACCTTGCAGACCAATGTAACAGGGGCACGGACAGGCGAACTCCAACCCTTTAACCTACAGCAATCGGTACACTCATATATCTATTTTGAAAGATAATCCGGGATATGATGCTGACACTGCACTCAATTTCTTTTTTTGGTGAGACCGTTCGAGGGGAACCTGTCTTGGCCTCGTTCACACGGCTTTTTTGGGCACGATTGGCGCCGACCCGCGCCGATTTGCGGTGCAGTACGGCGCCAACCCACCCTGCATTACGGTAACCCACTGCTCCATAAAACTGATTCCGTCCCATCCCCCTCGGCAATCCGCGGGGGGGAGAAACTACATCAAAACCCCGTAAACAATCATTGTCTATGGGCCGGAGCACCCCCTTTAAACTGCGTATCTTTTGCCGCCGTGCTGCCTCATTCAGGTTTTGGGGCAATCTTTTTATACCGGGGCCATCTTATTTTAGCAACAATTCTTTTTTCAGACCTCAACATTTTTTTTCATAAACCATGTTGCACTTTTCATAACCAATAAGAGAGTGTTAGAGCATAACACCAAATTTAACACACTGCCCCCATTAACCCGAGACCATGAAACACAATATTCACATACACTATGGGGGGAAAAGGAAAATTTTGGCACCATTATCCTTTTTCATTTTAAGGGGTTTCTCATTTTTGTGTAGCGTTTAGACATTGATGCGTGTTTTGAGTTATTTGAGGCACAAAAAATTTACACTTTAACAAGCTGTCACTCCCTTTTTAAATTTTTTACAAAGTGTAAAATCTCATTTGCCCCAGAAAAAATATAATACAATATTTTTTTAAATGTGGGGTGTACTACTTTTTTAATACTGTACATCGGGGACAGCATTTTTTTTGTAAAACATTCCAGAGTGTCCTTAAGATTTTCACTACCAACAATGTTTGGGATGGGCAGGTTCTGCAGAGAGAAGGCAGGGATGGGTTTTTTAAACCTCACCCCCTTCCGTACAATCCAACAAGCTAAATATACACTCACAGCACCTTTAAGCTTTCTTTTTCTGTTCCCGGGATCATTATCCTGCCACCGGTAACACAACTGCAAGGGTTTTTTGCTCAGCTTTTAGCAGTATTTAGGTTGTGTTCCCCTGTAACCTTAGCCAATATATCCACCTCAGTTACAGCTAAAGTCAGCAAAATATAAAAAAAAATGTTATGTGGAAAGCCCCATATCTTTTTTGAATTAAAGGGGGACCGAGAAAATTAAAACAAAAAAAACATGAACAAAGATAAAATAGCAAAGAAAAACACTGACAACCTAAATTACAACCTTTAGCCCCATCCCAATACCTTTAAAAAACAAAAAAACAACTACATAAAACTCGTAAAAAGAATGATACAATTTCAAACTTATTTGGGCCCCCCAACATTTGCTTTTATAAAAAAACAATAAAAAAGACTTTTATTTTTACTGGTTTTCCTGATTTTATCTAGAAAATAAGGAATTCAAAAAAATTACATAAAAATAAAAATAATAAAATGTATCAGAAAAAAAAGGGAAAAAATAACAAATTTACATGTTCAATCCTGAGTATCCCCAAAAAAATGGGGGAATTTAAACAATTTACATAAAACATTAAAAAAAAAATTTAAAAAATGTTATTTCAAGACATTTTAAAAAGAATTAATAATAAAAAGGGGGTAAATTAAATGTTAAGATATATACTAGTATACCTTTATTATAATAATTATATAAAATTTAAATATGTATTATAAAAAAATTTTTTCTAAATTCTATCAAATACACACACAATAACACCACCGGCCCAAGGTAACCATCAAAACGTTGGCCCCTTTTTTTCCCTTTCAAACCCCCCAAATTTCTTCTCATAATTCCAAAAGGTTTAAACATCTCAATGTAAAAGGGGCCCAAAGTCCCAAAAAAATTTTCCCCACCCATGACACCACCACCACCAGCCGAACCGTTAAACAAAAAGGGGGATCCATCTTTCATTTGTTGCGCCAAAATTCTACCCTCCCATCCGAATTCGCACAAAACGGGTCACAGACCAGGGAACGTTTTTCCAAACTTCACTGTCCAATTTCGATACTTTGGGGAAATGGGGCCTCATTTCCTGTTCTTAGCTGAAAAGGGGGGCACCCCGGGGTTGGTTTCTGCTCTGTACCCATCTGCCTCAAATGCCTACTGGGCGTCGAATGCTCTTTTCCACCTGTTGTAACTGGCTATTTATCACTGTGCCTTTCTATCAGCTCGAAATAGTCTGCCCCTTCTCCTTTACCCTGGGAACACAAGGGATTTCCCCCCACAGGGCTCCGCCACGGATGTTTTTTTTTTTTTTCCACCATTCTCTTAAACCCTAGAGATTTTGCGTGAAAACCCAGGGAGATCACTTTTTCTAAATACTCAACCACCCTTTTCGGGCACCAACAACCACCACTTCAAAGCACTAAAATCCCCTTTCTTCCCCATACGAGCCGGTTTAAAACCGGGAAATTGTCTTGACCATTCTACATGCCTAAATGCACTGATTCCCCGCCTTTATTGCATTAAAATTTTAATGTTAACGAGCATTTGGGACAGTGTCCCAAAAAAAAGTGCCGTATGTATAATAATATATTATAAATATATTAATAAACATCTAATACTATCATACTCTAAAAACTACAATAATTTTTCTCTATCTATATGTTTGTTTTGATAAAATAAAACCCACGCATAAAATTTTATTCCCCCTTCAGCAGTAATAACTTCCATATTCTTTCTTCGCTTCAGGGTACATGCACAGTAGAAACACATTTCTGTAAAATGGCCCCATTATTTTTTTCCATAAATCAAGCACACAAGTTAGATGGTGACATAATGTCTCTGTTAAATTGCTCAGCCCCATTTCTTGGCACGTCTCTTGCAGAATGCCATGTTTGGTGCTGGCGTAAAGGACACAATTACGTAGCTATTAGCATGAGGGAACATTTCTTCGTTAGCCAAGACCGATTCTGGCTCTGGTTAAAGTTATCATGGCTATGGTGGAAAAAAATAAAAGGCCAAAAATAGAAATGTATAGAACACGAATGTAAAAGAACACATATAAATCAGAGGAGGAATTATTTGTCTAGTAAAGCTGAAACCCGTAAGTATCATTACAAGAAAATGACATTTAAAATAGATGTTTCTCAGTGGAAACATAAATAAATGTGTGCAATGTTTTTCCTTCTGTAAAGACTCCGAATGCTCAAAATTTCAAAAACTATTTCTCAGAGGAAAAGGACTCTTCTCTCCTAAACCTGAAGGGGGAGCTATTACTATTACAACCAATTTAGGGGTCATAGAGGCACGGTGCTGAGCAATAGATAATGCAGATTCGTATCCTAAGTTTGACCTAAGATATAAAATATACATAAAATGTCATTAGTTTCTGTGGATTTTTTTCTATTACAAATTCTATATGTAAATAAACTACCTTTCCAAAAATTGACCACTTGGTTGTAAAAGTATGAGAGTTGTGAGGAGCAGTGGATCATAATGTAGACAACCCATGTTACCTATAAAAACATGAAATCATTTTTAAGGAGTCGGAGCTACATTTTTTTCATTTAGCCTCGTGCACAAACATAAAGGGGATGTCCAATTATAAGAAGAAACAGGAGGCTGTCTGCAAAATAAGTAAAGTAATGAAAAAGGAGCCCCTACTTACTAGCAGTATTTACCTACTGGTTTCGCTGCATACACTATTGCCTACTGCCACCAGTCATTGATGGGACTGCTGAGGCAAGTGACGGATGCTGCGGTCTTGTGTGTCATTAGGATATCAATGCTGCAGCTAGTTAGGAGCACCAAAGCCAGGGGCGTAGCTATAGGGGGTGCAGAGGTAGCAGTCGCTACTGGGCCTTGCAGCCTGAGGGGGCCCAAAAGCCCTTCTGCCACATAGGAAGACACTAATATTATACATAACACATAGTAACTGGGGGGCCAATTTTCACTTTTTGCATTGGGGCCCAGGAGCTTCAAGTTACACCTCTGATCAAGCGGCAGTGCTAGGACAACAGGGTGCTATTTGGTAAGTACTGCATCTTCTATTATTCTAGACAGTTTCCTGCCAGTACCCCGCATTTTTCTTGAAAGCAGACAATCTTTCCATAAATAAATATTGGTTGTCCACATCCACCACTAGGGGGAGCTGGAGAGCTTTATGCATACTGCATATATTATTACTTTCTCTTGACAAGATAGTGAATTGTTTTGACTGCAACTGGTTTCATTTTGGCTACACGAGGGTGCAGATGTTTACCTCCTAACCCCACAAAGAAGTATGGATTTCATTTGATAAGGGCCCGGGGCCAGGGGTTTACAGAATATCATTTGGAGGAAAGATTTGTAGCCGCTACTGGGGCCCCGCCCCCTTGACGGGGGCCCCAAAAACCCTTTTGCCACATAGGAAACACCATTTTTAAAAATAATGTATGGTAGCCCGGGGGACCCAAAATTTTCTTTCTGCTTTGGGGGCCCCGATTGGGTTTTAAGTTTTTAAAGGGTGGGTGCAAAACATGATTTTAAAAGGATCCGGACCATACTGGAGCAGAGATACCAATAGAAATGCAGGTGTTGGAACCAGAAGTATGGAGCCCAGGGTGCAGCTAGGAACACGGCCAGAGCACAGGATTGAAGCTATAGGTCCCTAACCGGGGAGAACCCGGGGATAAATTTAAAGGGGGAAAGGCAGGAGTGATCAGAGCCACATGTCAACACTAGGTTATAGAAAGGGTAACTTGAAGCCCTGCCCTATGAAAAAAATGAAATGGCCCCCACAGGGGCCGGGCTTTTAATAAAAGCAGCCCTGGCAAAAAGCCCCCCCCACCCACAAACAATACCCTTAAAAAATTCCCCTTGGGTTTTCCGCACCTCCCACTGCAAAAAAAAACTACACTTAAAGCTGCTTTCCCACAGAGCACTTTTTATTTTTTTTTAATTTTTTGGTGCTTTTTTGTGCAAAAGGCAGAGCATTAAAGCTGAACATTTTTGCCAAAAAAAAGCTTCAAAATTTACCAAAACCCCCTCCGAGTGAAAACCCCCCCAAAACACAAACAAAAAGAAAAAGTGGGGCAGAGGGAAACCCCCCATCACAGAGTTAGGTTTTGCCTTGCTTTTCAAACAGGACAAAGCCCACACGACACACAAAGCAAACCCAACCCTAACCTACAACCCCACCAATCCCCATCCCCATAGTCCCGTCACCCTCACATGAAAAACAGCACTGACCCAAAAACGAATAAAAAGAAACCCCCGACCAGGGGCCCCACAGGAGACCCCCCCTCTCTAATGGGGGGTTGTTTTCCTCTCCTTTTCGTCCCTTTTGGCCCAAAAAAACCCCCCCCCCCCATTTAAGTCTTCCCTGATGAGCTTCCCTTTCCCTTTCTTTCCTGTCCCCTTTAAACATGCAGGTCCTACTTTTAGTGGGCCCCCAAACCCAAAACCCCGTAAAATTTACAACAAATACATTTTTAGACTCCTCTCTTTTCACACTTTCCTATCAATTCCCCAAAAGCGAAGTTAGAAAACCCCAAAAATTAGAAAAATTAAAAAAAGTCAATAATAAATACGTAAACCCCCAGTAGGGAGGTAAAAAAGGGCCTTCCTCCATTAATTTGGGAGTTTAAAAGGGCCTAACCCCCGTAAAAAAGCCAGGGAGCTGGGGCTGCCCCCCGTAACCCCAAACCGGAAAAAAGGGGTGGCCCCCCCGTAACTAACCAGGTACCCCGGGACTGCCCCCCCGTAACTAGCCCGGGAGCTAGGGGTGCCCCCATAACTAGCCAGGGACTGGGGGTGCCCCCCAGAAATCAGCCAGGGAGCAAGGGGGCCCCCAGTAATCAGCAGGGAGGGGCCCGTAAATTTGCAAGTAGGGGCCGTAATTAGCCCCTTTTGGGCCCGGGGGAGTAATTAGCCAGCTGGGGCCCTATGTAGGGGGCAGGGCCATAATTTAAACAGGGAGGGCTAGTATTTAGACAGGGCCACTTAATGAAACAGGGCGGGGAAATAGGCAACAGGGTGGTAATGGGAAACCCAGGGCAAATATAGGTAGACAGGGGAGGTAATAAGGGAGACAGGGGAGTATAAAGGCCCGACAGGGGAGGTAAATAGAGACCCCGGGGGTGGGGATAAAAGGGAACGGGGCGGGATATAGGCAGGGCGGGGGGGTATATAGGCAACAGGGGTGGGATAAAACTAACAGGGCTGTATAAAGCTTTTAAAAAAGGGCGGATATAGCAAAAACAGGCAGGATATAGAAAAGGGGCCGTAAATAGCTAGACAGGGGGGGGTAAAACAGCAAACCGGGGGTATAAAAAGCTAGACAGGGGGTGGTATAAAGCTAACAGGGGGTGGGATAAATTTGGGAAAAGGGGCTTGTTTTAAGGCAGAAAGGGCCGATATAAAGGGAACAGGGGGTTGTTTTAATTTGTCAGACAGGGGGTTTTATATTTGGCAACGGGGGTGGTATATAAGCCCGGGGGTTTTTATAAAAGCTAACAGGGGCTGGGATATTGCAGAAAGGGCTTTTAATAGGCAGACAGGGTTTAAAGGGAGAAAAGGGGTTGTATATAGGCCCAAAAGGGGGTTGTTTTTAGCTAACAGGGCTTGGGATATAACAACAGGGGTTGTAATACTAGAAAAGGGGGTTGTAATAGCTAAACAGGGCTTGTATATAGCTAACCAGGGGTTTTTATTATGCAGAAAAGGGGCTTGTAAATAGCTAGACAGGGGGCTTGTATAAAAGGGAACAGGGGCTTGTATAAAAACCGCCCGTTTCGGTTTTAAGCTAGACAGGGGCTTGTAAATAGGCAGACAGGGGCTTTTATATAGCTAACAGGGGCTGGAAATAGGCAAACAAAGGGGTGGGATAAAAAGGCAACAGGGGCCCGTATAAAAGCAAAAAGGGGGTTAAAATAGGCAGACGGGGGGGTTGTATATAGGGGAACCAAAGGGGGTGGGAATAACAAACAAAGGGGGTTGGGAAAAAAGCTAGACAGGGGTTTTATTAAAAGGGAACAGGGGGTGGTATATAGCTAGAAGGGCTGGTATATAGCTAACCGGGGCTTGTAAATAGGCAGACGGGCTGGTAAAATACTAAGAGGGGCTGGTAAAATAGCAGACAGGGGTGGTAAAAATAGCTAAAACCGGCTTTTATATTCTAAAACCCGGGGTGGTATAAAGCTAACAGGGGCCCTTTTATATAGGGAGACAGGGCCCTTTTATAAAGGTAAGAGGGGCTGGTAAAAACAAAAAAGGGGGTTGGGATATAGGAAACGGGGCTTGGGATTAAAAGGGAGCCCGGGATGGGGAAAATAGCAAGACAGGGCTGGTAAAAGCTAGACAGGGGGTTGTATTAGGCAACAAAGGGTGGTATAAGGCAAACAGGGGCTGGGGATATAGGGAGCCCGGGGCTTGTATATAGGCAGACAGGGCTGTATAAAAGGGAGACAGGGGGTGGGAAAAGGCCACAGGGCTTTATATAGGCAGCAGGGGTTTTAAATAGGGAGAAGGGGGGAGTATATACTAACAGGGGCTTGAAAATAGGCCCGACATGGCTGGTATATAGGGAGACAGGGGCTGGGATAATAAATCAGACAAGGGCTTGTATAAAGGCAACAGGGGGTTGTATATAGGGAGACAGGGGTTTTAGGCAACAGGGCTGGGATTAAAAACAACAGGGCTTTTATATAGGGAACAGGGGTGTATAACAAAACAGGGGTTGGGATAAAGGCAGACAAAGGGGTTTTATATAGGCAAAACAGGGGGCGGGATATAGGGAAACAAGGCTTGTATATAAGGGAAAACATGGGGTTTTTATATAGGCAGACAGGGGCTTTTAAAAAAGAGACCCGGGGGTGGTAATAGGCAACAGGGGGGTAAAATATCAGACAGGGCTTTTATATAGCTAGACAGGGGGGTTATAAGCAAAAAGGGTTTGTATATAGGCAGACAGGGGGGTAAAATAAACAGACAGGGGGGGGTATATAGGGAGCAGGGGGTGGTATATAGGGAGACAGGGGGTTGAAAAAAGGCAACCCGGGGCTTTAAATAGCAACAGGCCCTTTTATAAAAGTAGCAGGGGCTTGTATAAGTCAACAGGGGCTTTTAATAAAGGGAGAAAAGGCTTGGGATAAAGCTAGGGAGGGCTGGTATTAGCTAGACGGGGCTTGTTATAGGCCAAAAGGGGGTTGTTTTATAGGCAACAGGGCTGGTTAAAAAGCTAGACAGGGGCGGTATATAGCTAGACAGGCTTTTATATAGCAAATAGGGGGTTTTTAAAAGCTAGACAGGGGTTTTATAAACAGACAGGGCTTTTAAAATAGCCGACAGGGGTTTGGGATATAGGCAACAGGGGGGGGTTTTAAAAGGCAGACAGGGGCCGGTAAAATAGGGAACAGGGCTGATATAAAAGCTAACAGGGGGTTTTATAAAGCAACCCGGGCTTGTAAATAGGGGAGACAGGGGCTGGGAAAAAGCTAACAAGGGGGTTGGTATAAACAAACAGGGGCCCGGTAAATACTAGAAAAAGGGGGTTTTGTAAATAGGCAACAGGGGGTTGTATATAGGGAGAAAGGGGGGGGTATATACTAGACAGGGGTTGGGATATAGGCAAAAAAGGGGGTGGAAAAAACTTTGACATTTTTTGGTTTTTAATACAAAACAGGGCTTGTATATAGCCCAGACAGGGGGTTGTATATAGGCAACAGGGGCGTATATAGGCCAAACAGAGCTTGTTATAAACTAACAGGGGGTTTTTTTAAAGCTAACAGGGGGTTGTATATAGCCAACAAAGGGGGTTTAAAATAGCTAGACAGGCGGGTTTTATAGCTAGACAGGGCTTGTTAAAAGGCCACACTGGTATATAGCTAGACAGGGGGTGGGAAATACAGACAGGGGGTTTTATATAGCTAGAAAAGGGGTTTTATATTTCTAGACAGGGGGTTTTTATTAGCTAACAGGGCCGGGGATATACTAGAACCCCCGGGGCCTTTTAAAATAGGGCAAAAGGGGTGGGAAAAAAGCAAACAGGGGGAAAAATAGGGAACAAAGGGGGTTGTAATAGGCCCGACAGGGGCGGTAAAATACCCAGACAGGATTTGTATATAGGCAACCGGGGATTGATATATAACAGGGGGTTGAAAATAGCAAAACATGGGGGTTTTAAATAGCTAACAGGGGGTGGAAAAATACTAAACAGGGTTTTATATAGCTAACAGGGTCTTGTAAAATTGGGAGACAGGGCTTTGGGAATAGCTTTGACAGGGTTTTATAAAAAGCTAACAAGGGCTTTTATATAAACTAACAAGGGGTGGTTTTAAACTAACAGGGTTTTTGGTATATAGCTTTAAAGGGGGGTATATAGGCAGACGGGGTGGGAAATAGCTAGACAGGGCGGGGATAAGCTAGACAGGGGCTGGTTTAAAAGCTAGACAGGGGGTTTTAAAATAGGGAGACAGGGGGTGGTATAAACTAGACAGGATTTGTATATAGGGAACAGGGATTGTAAACTAGACAGGGGTTGATATAGCTAAAAGGGGCCCTTTTATAAAAACTAGACAGGGGTGGTAAAATGCTAACAGGGGGTTGTATAAACTAGACAAGGGGGGGTAGTTTTTAAAAAAAAAAAAAAAAAAAAAAAACAAAATTAAAACCCGGGGTCCGCTTCCTCTTCTTCTTCCCCCCGGAGGCCGCCGGGAGCAACTGCAGGGGCCCCGGGGCGGGCCCAATGACGTCATCACATCGCGCGCCCGGGGCCCCCCGCCCTCCTGTACGACAAAACGGATCAGTAAACCCAAAAATTTTTCGCATTTGCCCCCCTTGCACCCGCGGTGCAGGCGGGGGCCCGGGTGACGCATGGGTGGGTCCCGTGACCCCGGGCCGGGGCCCCGTCGCAAGGGGGGGCCGTAGGGGCCCCCGCCACAGGGGGCCCCTTTGCTGAACGACCCTTGCCCCCCCCTGTCCCCGCGCCACAAACCGGGGGCCGGAGTCGGCCCGCCGGGGGGGAAAACCGCCTCCCCAGCGGGCGATCCCCAGCCGGCCCCGCGGGCCGGGGCCCAGCGGCCCGCCGGGGGAAAAACCCGGTTTTTCCCTATGGCCCTTTCCGGGGCCCGGGGCCCCCCCAAAAACCATGTGTCCTTACAAAGTTAGAATCTCCTTATGTGGCAGAAGGGCTTTTTGGGGCCCCCCAGGCTCAGGGGCCCGGAACAACTTCTACCTCTGCACCCCCCATAATTACGCCCCCAGTTAGGACTACAAGTATCTGACAAATAATCCAACAAAAACCCAAAAGACATGCGATCAGCCCTAATTTCCAAAGCACAGAGGGGGGCGGGCCCCCAAAACATGCATTGTCCGGGGGCGCGTATTTGCCGCTAACAATTGACATGTCAATTCCCTCCCCACACATACAATACGATTGTATTGTACGCGTGGGGGGACGACGCGTAATCCATAGCTCTCTATGAGAGCTATGAATTACCGTAATTGCGGCACGCATTAAGCGCAATACATGCCGAAATACGTGTGCAATTACGTGCGAAAATAAGCCGTGTGAACATTCCCTAAGAGAGGTCTCAGGAGCTGCACATCATTGCACCCTTCAATTCCCTGACCGTGAGGTACCATTCAATTATTATGGCAGCCAGGGGTCTAATAAAAACCCTCAGGTCTGCCATGATTGTACCCCTTCTATACCCTACCAAAGGCAGGGTAATATAGGAGATCATTAAAAAAGACACCGTAAGCGTGTTTGGATACATTGTACACAATACGTTTTTCAGATCGAAAAACGTATTGCAAAACGTGGTGTGCACATCACAAAACATCACCAAAATGGTCCCAGTGAAAAAGAAAGCCCTAAAACAGCTCCAGCAAAGTAAAAAGAAAAGTTATTGGTCTCTGAAAATGATGGACCCTGAAGCAGATGGACGTCACTGCACCTCTGCTAACCAAGCTGCGTCGGCAGAAATGTCTTCAGTTTTCACGACATTATTGGAATTGGAAACTCTGCTGATTGGCAAAAGGTTGTCTTCTCCAATGAGTCCCGTTTTCTGCTTTATCAAATTTTATGGACGTTGGCGTGTCAGGTGAGAAACATTCGAGAACAAACACCATGCAACCATTGCTGGAAGAACACACAAGCTGGTGGTGGCAGCGATGTGGTCTGGGGAATGTTTTCATGACATCCAGGTGGAAGGCACTCTCACCTGATTTGGTAATTAATCCATCCTAGAAAGTCACATACACCCATACAGTACGTGCTGATTGTTTTCCCTGGGGCATGTGGGATCTTCCAGCTAAACAATGCAACATGGCACACAGTTAGGAATGTCTGACATTGGTTACAAAAGCATGACCAAGACTTCCAAGTACTACCCTGGGCCCCTTATTTCCCACTTTAACGGCTGTGTTCACACATTGCTGTGTTCCTCAATTGCATCAAAAACGCGTGCATTTAAAAAAAACGCATGCAACAGGACGAGATTTAAAGGGCCAGCGCGCTGGTAATTGGTTAATGTTTATATCTGGGACATTCCCACTATTTCCCCACCGGATCTATTGCACCTTGTGCCTTAAAGAAAGCATCCTAGAGTGCGGTCCTGACTTGCCGTGTTCAAGACCTATTGCTACGTTTTCTAACTACGAACCTATGCCGCCTGACCTGATGTTTCTGCCTGTCCTCGACCACAAATTTTTTCTTCACAATTCTTCACAAGTAAAGACCTGGTAGGACTCCCGCTGCAGCAAGCCCATCCTTTCTTGCGGTGGGCTCTGGTGAACACCGGGACCTACTTAGATTCCGCTCCCTGGTGTGGCTTCTACCACCACTTGTGATGGTCCAGAGGATCCACTACTCCTGCCGTTACAGCAATTAACTCTAATTTGGAACACAGGTGAAATTAGGGCAATTTAAAGGGGTTGTCTCGATACAAAGAATAGCTTTCAACATGTTGGGAACACTAAATGAAGACGTTTTCTAAATATATTGCATTGCTCATTTTTTTTTGTTAAGGAGCTACAAGTGATTTTATCACCTTTTGCGCTCTCTCTGGTTCCCCAAGTGACCGACCTATGTACATCCCCCCCCCTGCTGTTTGTTCTATCTGGTAGCAGGAAGCGACGTCATCACACAGGTCCCTGTGGTAGCAGCAGCAAAGAACTTGGTCAGTGAGAACTTGTTTGTTATCTGATCTTTCAGACAAAAGATATTTAATCACTACAAATCTTTCAACAAACCCCAACTCTAAAATATACCTTTTATTAATATACTCTTAAAATCTTTAGAAAGAAATTGAAACACTAATAAACAACTAAAGTACCTATGCATATCTAAATTACTATCCCTTATCTATTCCCTAGACAAAACCTAACAATGGCTGGGTCATCGTCCTGAAAAGAACGGCCCCACCTCCGGAGGCTAACCCTAGCAAACCCTAATTATCCCTCTGCAGTGTATAATGTACTTGTAATCTCCTAAATGGGATATACTTATATATTGAGCAAAAGATGAATAATCTAAACCCCTTATGTTATACAGATACACTTACAATATAAATATAATCACTAGCAGGGGGAAAAAGATAGGAAAATAAATCACACTGCACTTTTAGTACAACGTTATATAATCATGAGAACAGTCTTGTCCATCCCTCAGACAAGGGATTTAAATAGATAAACTAAACTGCATTTATAATACGACCTTATCCAATAACTAGATAGATCTTATCTGTCCCAAAACAGTCTAGTCTATCCCTCTAATAAGGGATTGAGTAGATAACCTAAATTGTATTCATGATACGACCTTATCCAATGATTGAAAATGATCTTCTCTGTCCCGACGTGTTTCCCCCTCTAAAGGATGTCCGGGGTTTCATCAGGGGAGCTTTGCAAATATTGGATGCCGATACTTCTCTTAGTTGTTCAATAATACATGAAATGGCAACCTTTTAGAAAAAGAAAGTAATTACTGCTGTTTACTTAATTTTCATCTGTCAGGACCAGGGGAAACTTTTGAGTTAATCTAATTACAGAAGTCTGAATACACAGAGCTCATATGCTAATTACAGACAGCTTGACCAGGAAGTGACTGAGCAAAGCAGCATTCTTTCATTTATGCATCCTTTAAAAAAAAACACATTTTTTAATTGCTCACAGTTTTGTTGCGTTTTTCAACTGCAGCATGTGAATCCACCCTTATTGAGCCTCAGTGGGACCTCCTCTATGTTGGTGTTGGCTCTATGGACCCTCCGGCAGCTGTGGGATGCAGTCGGCTCCATATACCTGTGACAACCGATCACGACCTTACTGAGTCACTCTGAGCCCAACTTGCTGCTATCTGTGCTGCACATGGCGGTTACACTGGATATTAGCTGGTGGTCAAAATAATGTGACTCAACTGTGTATAAAAGCAGCACTTTTTATAAGATTTACTTTTCTCTCTTCTGTTCAGGAGCACCCACCGTGTACAAAACCGCAAAGCTACAAATGGAGGGATTTCAAGTGTTAAAAAAAAAACCATCATCCGAAGTTTATTTTATGGGTTCCCCTTTAAATTTCCAGGAGATTTTTGCCCGTTTTGTGATTTGACGATGTGCCTGTGGGGACTGCAGCTCACACATGGACAATAAGTGACAGCCTGAGTTTTATTTCTAGAGAAGACATGTTGACAAAGTGAAAAGGTACTTGAAGCCAGCTGCTCTCCAGAGAGATTTCTCACAGGCCGGCAAAGGGCACTCTCTGAACGGAGGTCACTTTACAATAATTAAGGGCAGGATAAAGAGATTGTTTCTGCCACCGGTAATGCCAGGTGATTGAATGGCTTCTTTAGGCCTTTATGGATACATCTTGTGCTTTTCTTCCACATTATTAAAAGGAATGACAATGCACGTAGCTGGAAAGGTTAAAAATGACAACAAAACAACATGATATACATTATGTATTAGCACCATCAGGTGTTACGCATCAAGACGGTAATAGCCATTCACCGGGATTAGGATTTGTAGCAACTCATACTAATTTGTAGTTAAAAAAAGAGAACGTTTAAAGATTAGCTCGTCCATAAGTGTGAAATGATACATAGACGTTATTCGAAAGATGGTTTGCTCTTTAACCTTAGAAAACCGCACCAGTCTAGTCTATGGGCAGCATCCTGTATTGCAGTTTCACCTTATACTGAACTGCAATACCAGGCACTGCCTATATACATGAGCGGCGCTGTTCCAGCAGTAAGAATAGACTTTCTGTTTAATTCCATACAATCTTATGTTTCTGTATCTTTAAACCATTCTACACATTCAATAGGAACATATTTGAGTATTAATGCCCATACCGAGCATGGTCTTGTATTAACTGATGGGGTTTTGTATGCTATAGATTTCAGGACTTTATCACTGAATTGTTTTCTTACTCTCTGTCTTCCACCTTTTTTAAGGAGGGGAATATCTCTCCTTGAGGCGAAGAGAGCACCAACGGTGTGTAGAGATGAATAGCTTTTTTGTCCTCTACTAATCATCTGCATATCACAAGGCATTATGGGAAAGGAGCTGAGAAGCTCAAGCACCCTCTATAGGATGTAACAAATCCTCAATTCACTTTTGACCCATTGGGTCTTGAGAAAGCAAAAGGGATATTTAGCCAAGCCAGTATCTCTCATCTGCAGACAGCTGTTTCGGGATGTTTGTCCCTCATCAGTGCAGTGCACCTTTTTTGAATTTTTATTCCTCCAATAATTTTTTTTTTGTTTTATTTCAGTTTTTAATCCTGTTTACTCATGAAATATTTTTTGGGGAGTTATTTTGGTTGATATTTGTTCTTCCTTTTTTGGGGTGTCATATGAATAAAGCAGTCAAAGGTGGCACCAGAGAGCCTAACTCCTTCCTTTAGACTTAATTTGAAAATTGTATTCTCCTATGTCGTATTGCATGGCCTAGGATCTCTATGCATCTTCATGGTGCTCTCCCCAACTAGACATTTTACCCCACTATAGTTACATTAAAGGCCTTTCATCTAACTAGCAAGAACCCTTCTCTGCACTGGCAAGGGCCAAACTCCTGCAGATGGGAGGCTTGACCTCAAATCCCCATTCATGTTTCACAGCTCCTTAATGGATCAGATTTGACTGTAAGGGACAACACTTCCAATAGATGGCACCAGAGATCCTAGTTATTTTCCTAAGAGCTTATAAGAATATTGGATTTCCCATCAAGCATTGCATGGACTGTAAATCTCCATATACAATTATGGTGCTGTTCTCAAGGAGAAATTTTATTCACCCCTAAAACTAAAGCAGTCAGAAACTTTTTTATGTTGTTCTGATGAGTCAGCCATTGTGTTTTTATATGGGTACAAAAAAATAATATGCAAAAGATAATTTTTTTTACACATAAGCTCCACGTATAGACATACCTATAGCCATAGCAGGAGGGGTCAGAGGTTCAAAGGGCACACTAAGGCTGAGTCTACACAGCAAATGTCAAAATGGCATCCAAAATCCAACGGTTTTGCAGTCGGTTCTCGGATTTGCCGTTGACCCTGTACCATTGAATGTACGAGAATCTGACAGCAATCTGGTGAAATTCTGAGGAATAGACAACATGTTGCCTATTCCGCCGGATTTTAAACACAACGGTAAAAAAATCTGTGCTGTGTAGCAGCAGAGGGTAACAGTGGATTTTCGGCAGATTCAAAATACTGAATGCGTCAAAAATCTGACAGTATTTCTGTGCTGTGTAGGCCTAGCCTAGGTATTGTATTATTTTTAAATAAACAGGAATCACTGAAAGACAGGTGTATCCCACTAACAATGAAAATAGCTTTTAGAAAAAAATTTTAAGCACTTACCCTACACTATCCCTAACAAAAAAATTAAAGCACTAATACTAATACCGATAACAGGGCAATCACCCTCAAAGGGGTTGTCTCACAACAAAGAATAGCTTTCAAAATGTAGGGAACACTAAATTAAGACGTTTTCCAAATATATTGATTTGTTTATTTTTTTTGTTAAGGAGCTACAAATGATTTTATCACCTTCTGAGGGCTTTCTGGTGTCCCAAGTGACTGACCTGTCTCCTCCTTTCCCCCCCCCCCCCCCCCGCTTTTTGTTCTATGTGATAGCAGGGATGTCATCACACAGGTCGCAGCAGCCTCAGCACAGAACTCCGGACATTGAGAGCTTGTTTGTTATCTGATCTTTCAGACAAAAGAAAGTAATTACTCTACAGTTTACATTAGCTCAGAAGCTTCTCTGGACCTCAGAAGGTAATTTATTTAATCTAGACTAAAACAGAAAAGTCTGAATACAGGAGCTCATATGCTAATTACAGACAGCTTGACCAGGAAGTGACAGAGTAAAGCAGCATTATTTCATTCATGCATCCTATGAAACTTTGAGATGAGACAACCCCTTGAAAGGTAAAGGTATGAGGACGGGGTTGCCCTTCTCGGGGCGATTGCCCTATTCTAGGTCGGGTATTAGTGCTTTATTATTTTTTGTTAGGGATAGTGTAGGGTAAGTGCTTAAAAAAATTTCTAAAAAGCTTTTAAATATTATAAATAAAAGTTGTTTTTTGTGGTTAGTGGGATACACCTGTCTTTCGTGATTCCTTTTTGTTTGATATTGTGCAACAATCCCCAGGTCTGTTTGGGTTTACAAAACCTTTGATCTAAATTGGCTCTGTGAAAAAAAATATTTATTTTTAAATAACCAGTTGGGGGCTTTCTGCTATCTAGCACTATTATGTGGATTATCTGATAAATGGCACTTTTTATCCAAAACTTTATTTATTGCCACCTATGCTGCTGTTTAAGTTTACTGGTAGGGGCTCGTCTCATTTTGCTATGGGTCCCTATGAATTCTACTTATACTCATACCCCTATAATTTAATGCACATTATAAGCCATCCAAAGTTAAGAGAAGAGAAATATTTAGGATTTTTAAAAACTAGTGCAAACAAAATACTTATATCCCGTTTACCATTGTGTAATGTGTAATGTCCCTCCATTATAAACCCTGGAATTGCATTTTCCAAGATATGTCTAACAGCAGCCACAAGGTTGTCTTCTACCAGTGCCTGAGAGGGAAGATGTAAGTGCTTAATATTAAATACAGGGGTACAGTAGAAGAATTCATAACAGGACTAAAACTGTCTAAAACATTTTTTTACAAAAATAAAGAACAAAAAGGTTTTTTCTATGTTTTATTAAATAAAAGTCACTAAATGTAGCAAATTTTTTGTGATTGTTAGGCTAAGTTCACACGGCTTAATTGCAGGGCACAATTACGGCGTGTGGACGGGGGCGGGGCGGAGCGGGAGGCGGCACCTCGCCGGCCCATAGACATTCATTATCAGCGGCGCATATACGCCGCTGGTAATTCACATGTCACTTATCTCCCCCCCGCGGCGTATTCGCCGAGCAGGGAGAGGAGTCGGAATCCATAGCTCTCTATGAAAACTGTGGATTACCGTAATGACTGGGACGGATTCCAGCCGTAATTTGCGCTCTCCGGCAGGTACTTACGGTCTGACATACGGCCCATTTTAAGCCGTGTGAACATAGCTTTAAATAGTGTAAAAATAATGGTGGAATTGCTTTTTAATGTTTTGTCATACAATTTATAGTACAACATATAATAAAAATAAAGATATAAATTAAATGCTAAATTATATGTACCCAAAATGATGCAACAATGGTGAGAAAAGGCGTTATGTATTTCCGAAGTAAGTTATTTCTATAGGAACATAGAGAGAACAAACAAAAATACATTTCTTATCATTAGAGAGATATTTCAGCCAAAAGCAGTAATCTATCCACCTGATAAGGAATAAATGCTGAATCGGTGGGGATCAGACCGCTGGCCAGGAGGAGTTTTGATAGAGCAGTGACTGAGAATGAGCTATATTGCCCCATTCATAGTCATTGGCATTGATGGAAAAAGCCAAACACAAGAAACACTCGACCACTGCTCCATTTAACTTCTTAAATGGGTTGTCTCACTAAAGCATTTGGCAGACTTTTGTGCTGGTTGCCAAACAGAGCTTGTGAAATGCAGGGGCGTGTTTCTCCTCCCAGCAGGGAGTATCTTCACTCTCTGCACACAAGCCCTACAGTGTGCACGTAAGGATTCATTCTGTGTGAGCTGGGGGAAGGGAGAGGTTCTCAGCTGTCATTGGAATCATTAGAAGTGAAAAGCTAAGTGTAACTCGATAGTGTATATTTAAATTTCTCGCTCTCTATACATACTTTGTAACTATAATGGGCATTAGAAATTCAGGACTCTGGGAAGATGGGATATTTTTTTTTCTCTTTCTCTCTCTCTCTCACATAATGATATATCCTGCAAATTATTACACTTCTGACCTATACAGATTATAACTATATGCTTTATCTGTTTTTACGAGGGACTGCGCATCTGTCTCACATTTTTTTACGTGGGACTTCACAGTACAGCTGTGTTCTCTCTCGGTTTGTGTTTTAAATGGGACTGCACATCTGTCTCAAAAGTATTGTAGTTGGAACTGTGCATCTGTCTCACAAAAGTTTTTTATGTGGGACTGCATAGTACAGCTGTATTCTCTCTCTGTGATTAATGTGGGACTACACAACTGTGTCACAAAAGTAATTTATGTGGGATTGCCCATATGGGTCACAAAAGTGATTTACGTGGGACTGCACAGTACAGTTGTGTTCTGTCTGTGATTCACGTGGGACTGCACATCTGTGTCGCAAAAGTGATTTGTGTGGGACTGCACATCTGTGTCACAAAAGTGATTTAAGTGGGACTGCACAGTACAGCTGTGCTCTCTGTCTGTGATTTACGTGGGACTGCACAGATGTGTCGCAAAAGTGATTTGAGTGGGACTGCGCATCTGTGTCACAAAAGTGATTTCCGTGGGACTGCACAGTACAGCTGAGTTCTCTCTCTGTGATTTATGTGGGAATGCGCATCTGTGTCACAAAAGTGATTTAGGTGGGACTGCACATCTGTGTCACAAAAGTGATTTATGTGTGACTGTGCATCTGTGTCACAAAAGTGTTTTATGTGGGATTGCACAGTACAGCTGTGTTCTCTCTGTTTGTGATTTATGTGGGACTACGCATCTGTGTCTGTGGGACTCTTTCTCTCTCTCTTTTCGTCACTTTTTTTTTTACCTCGTCTCCTCCCAAGAGGCATAACTTTTTGATTTTCCCATCTACATAGATATATTTTTATTTGATGGGACAATATTTACTTTCTAATGGTGCCATTGACCGTACCATAGAATACACTGAGAAACCGGAAAAAAAAATGTAAATGTGAAAAAAATGTACTTGTGCCATGTTTGCGGGGGTTTTGCTTTTACGGCGTTTACTCTTCGTTGTCAATGATGTATTATTTGTATTCTGCAGGTTGATACAATTCTGGCGATACCAAATATGTAGTGTTTTTGTTATGTTCAACTACCGTAAAAAAAATCCAAACATTTTAGATTTTTTTACATTTGCGCCGCAGCGCCATTTTCTGTGACCAATAACTTTTCTGTACTTCCAGCTATGGAACTAAATGAGGGGGCACTTTCTGTGGGCTGAAATGTACTTTTGATTTATACCATTTTGCGATATCACCTTATATACTCACCAAACGGGCACACGACAAGTAACATTCATCATGAGCTCCACGCTGCTGATGTCAAAAGTATGAAGGGGTCATAATAATGTGAGAGATGTGAACAAGGGCTATGGCAGCCCGAAACGCGTTGACTGGTGTCAGCTACTTTTAGTCTTTTATCTACCGCTGCTATACTTTCTAATTTTCTAATTTTCAATAAAGATTGCACGTTTACAAGAACCGGGTTTGGGTATGACCCATGCTGCAAGCTGTAAGCTGCTTGATAAAGCACAGGTAACCACGCCGTAAGCATTGAATCTATGAAGCTGTTGAGCCACAGCATATCCGAGGAGTTGATTATGTGCACGGGCAAGTTTGTGGAATATAAAGACAAAGCCGCATAATTGGAAGGTGAGCCGACTTTTATGCATATACCTGGATCACCATACCTGACTCAACAGCTCCAACTAGTGGTTGGTGCAACTACAGGCACAAGCACAGAGCACTCCAACGTCTACTAACGTAGCTTTATTCCTATTTGCCAGTCTACAACATAGAGGGACACCTATGTAATAAATGTAATGTAATAAATGTATTATTGCTCAGTTTTGGAGTCATTCTCTGTTTGACTCACGTCCGCTGTCAACCGCATCCTATGCTAAACACTGTGACTTATAAAAAGATAAATCAGAATGGACTGTTTAATGGGAACCTCGTTGGCAGACCTTGTGATAAGCCTGCCCCGTTTTATTGATCAAGGTCAAACCTAATTTATTTACTTGCCGGGTTCCACTACGTCGCATGCATTGCAAGTAATTAATAGTATATTTAAACAGCAATCAGTGCTATATATTCTCACTGGTTAGACACCATAGATTTACTGTCACATGGAGGAGCGAGACAGCGGCAAAATTATTTTTTAATATCCTTTTGTTGTTTCACTTTTACTGTTGAAGGCAATGTTATCTCATGTACACAAAAATGTAATATAGGTTCCTAGCGGCCTGCAGACACTATGAATTCTCTATATGATTTAGTATTATTGGGCTCCATTGTCAGCGCACTGCTGTCTGCTGCATAGGAAATGTCACTTTTATGGCTCAACCTTATCTTCTCTTCTTGCAGTTCAAAAGCCTTAAGTCACATTTAATCTGTTGCCTTGTAATACCCTTTACCTGCGTGGAGTGGTTCCTCTCTTAAAGAGGTTTTACCATCTAATACATCAATGGCAAAAACTTAATTCACTATCAGCAAACAGAGGTCCCGTAAACTGGGAGAAATTGAAATGCACAGCATACATGATTATTAATGGGACACCATCAAAATCCCTTAAAAGGGTTTTATCTTCTCATACATTGATGGCATATTGATAGGATTTGCCATCAGTTTTGGCACCCGCATCTATCTCCAGAAACTCCCAGCTAAGAATGAAGAAATGGCTGCGCTTGCGCGGTTACTCTCTATTCATTTCAATGGTAATTCCAAGTAATGTTAAGCAATTTCATTCAGCTTTACTCAGAACTCTCATTGAAATGAATGGAGAGTGAGTAGGCATGCGCAGTCACTTCGCCATTCAAAACACTGAGTTTTGGTGCCTGGAAGGTGCCAGTTCCAGAGATGGGACCCACACCTATCTCCTATTGATGCCATATCCTATCAATGTATGAGATGATAAATTCCTTCTAAAAGGCTTTCCTGGTGTTCTGTAAATAAGCACTATGCTCAGGGCCATCTTTTCCATTCGGCAGTGTAGGCTGCTGCCCAGGGGCCCATGAGCACAGGGGACCCTCCCAGGCAACTGCCTACCCTGCCCAGTAGCCCTGTAGCAGGTCTGGGTGGCACGTCTTTAAGCGTTGCCCCTGCTGTATCTCTTGGGCCACAAGCCCATAGGTTTCTAGCCTAGGAGAAACCGGGAACAACGTCTCGGCGTAGGCGGGGTGGTGAAGTCACGCCGCTCATGCCAGAAACCAGTTCCCAGTGCCAGATCCTTGGTGGGGAGCGCAGAGAGGTGAGAAGAATTATTTTTTACGCAAAGTCAGAGTGGCCATATCTACCTACAGAGGATTGTATATACAGGGGGCTGTGTACCTATGAGGGCTGTATACCTAGAGGGGGCTGTTTAACTACAGGGGGCTATACACCTAAAGGGGGCTGTGTACCTACAGGGGGCTATATAACTAGAGGGGGCTGTGTATTTACAGGGGGTTGTATATACAAGGAGCTGTATATACAGGAGGCTGTATACCTACCTACATTGGGCTACCTACAGGGGGCATATATACCTACCTACAGGAGGCTGTATATCTACCTACAGGGGGCATATATACCTATCTTTCTACAGGGGGCTACTTTACCTACCTACAGTGAGCCTGTATACCTACCTACTTATTGGTGGGCAACATTACTACATTACTACCTAGTTACTTTATAGCAGCTTCATAGCAGCTTCATGGACATAGGAGTCTGTGAATTAGATCAGTCCCATTGACTTCTCTAGGACCGTTTTCTAGGCTCTGTGACTTGGGAAGAAGTCAGTTTGCAGGGAGGGGAAGCTGTGACTATCTCCTAATGTGAATGGTGGATCCTGTTTTATCTATACACATTGGTGTCACCTTTCAGTGTAATCCTGCCTGTGCTGATAAAGAGGAGAAACTGAAAATCTCGTTCTCTACAGAACAGGCAGTGTCAGACTATTATTAGGCCTAGTGGCCAAAGCGAAAAGTGCCTGACTAAAGAATTCAAAAAAAAAATTTTGATAGTGATATGGAAAATTAAAAAAAAAAAAATCTTAAAAAATGATTTTAACATAAAAACATGAGTTAAACAATTTAATTTTTGATGACTCATTCCCTTTAAATTCTGCAGGGACAAATTGTGGCCGGGAGAAGTCGTCATGGCGGTCTGGGCCAGATGGAGAAGAAAAGGGAAAAAGAACGACTCATCAGAGCGGACGTCTCCTGTGAATCCCTGGATGTCAGGGGTTATTTTGCTTCTGTGTTATATCAGTGCTGTATTCATTATCATGTGATGTAACCTGAGCTGGTGTGTTACCACTATACGGTATCTATATGGTGGTGTTGTAGGTTATACCTGTGCTGGTGTCTGGCCACTCTGTCAAAATATTGCCGTCCACATTCACTGACAGCAAGCAGAGATCTTAAAACGGAATTGAAAGTCAAAGAATATTAGAAAACTGCCTATATTAAAATGTATCATGGAACTGTTTGGTCAAGAATGATAGTCATGGTCTTGAATCCTCCAAGCAGTATAGGATAGATTAATCAGCAAGTTGCAAGCTGCAGTGTAAAGCATGTACAGGGACCGAGCAGCAACCTGAGTCTCAGAAGAGGCGGGAGATGATTTCAGACTAAGGCTGGGCTCACACTACGTTAATTACTATATTCGAGGTATGCATTGGGGTACCCCGGCGGACACTGCGACATAGGCAACGGGGCCCCATAGAGTTTAATAGAGCAGGCGTAGTCCTATGTGGGCTACATTTGCTCTTATTTCCCGACAGTATATGCTTTTGCTACGAGACTCAATAGACTATGGTAAACTGGTAGACTATGCTATTGAGTCTCGCAGTAAAAGTGTATACCGCCAGGAAATAGAGCACATGTAGCCCACGGAGGACTACGTCTTATCTACTAATCTCTATATGGCCGGCGTGGCTATATTGCGGTATCCGACAGGGTTCCTTTTTTCACAGTACCTGATGGATACCTTGTAGTCACTCACTCAATGTGAACCCAGCCTATGACTCTATGTTTGCAGTGCACAGTTGGGCACATGCATTAGATAAATGTTGGCTTACCCGCTAACAATCTAATGAGTATAGGGGTCTCCCAACTGTGCACCGACAGATGATGTTGGAGGGGGGAGAATCTTAATAGTCTGGCAGTGGTTTTCTTTCCTCTCCCCATGCAGGACACATGCATGCCCAACTGCAGGAAAGCCATGACGGCAGTACTCCTATGAGGAGCAATGATCCAATTAATAAAAAAAAGGGGAAACATGTGATGTGGGCAGGGTCCAGACACTTCGACTGTATAGGGTCCTGAAATTATTTATGGCAGCCCTGCCTGTCTGAGCCAAGAGTGCATGTGTATGTGGGAATAAGGAGAGATAACTATTGGATGAAGATACGTTTAACTAATGGCTACATAGCATGGATGAACAGCTAAAATGGGTATTCCTATCTCATTGATTAGCTTTAACCATGTAGGTAAAGGTAAAGAAAGACTATTACCAAATACATTGCTGTTGTGATTTTGCTTTTCTCCAAAACTAGAGCAGTTCTTATCTCATGCTGGTGTACAAGAGCTGTTCTAGGTTATTCTGCTCTCATTGTTCCAGCTGCCCTGTCTGACCATGGTGAAGTCCCTCCCTGATGTGTCTTATCAGCAGCACAGGAGCTTGTTTATCTATCTTACTGACAAACTTTAAAGGGGTTGTCTCACTACATCGATTCGTCTTTGCTCAGTCCTGTTTTCTTGGTTTAATTTTTTTATTCAGGGGCGTGCTTACTGGCTAATACTGTGACGAGCTGCTGAGGACAACAGGTATGCAGCTATAGCAACCAGTGCTGGCAGCCTATCAGGTGAGATTGAACAGGTCTGTAGCTATAGCGACCTAAGGAGCTGATGCAGCCCATACAAGAAGGGATATCTAGGAATAGGTAGGACACGGTTAATGGACACATATTACAAAGTGACTTATTTTTTGCAAGATCTTTAACATGAAAAGCAATCCTTGTTGTGAGACAACCCCTTGAAGCCTTTAGAGCTCTATTGCCTTCTGCCCTTCTGTTTAAACTCCTCCATCACCAATGTCCCTCTAACAGGCTCAGCAAGGAATAGCAGAGCTGAAATGTCAGTAACTGCTGTAGAACCACCCACAGCCTGAACAGAAAGTGTGAACCTGAAGCAGAAAGTGTGAACCTGAAGTGGACTGTGTAAAGCAGGCTCTGTGGAGAGCATGCCCCTTTAAGTCAGCTGGAGTCAGCAGTAATAGCTGCGCCTGAAAATGTCCTGATAAAAAGTAGCCAACATTGAAAAAATAAGTCAATCTTTCAATCGAAAAAATTCTGTCATAAATAATGTAATAGTAGTGTTATCACTTGTACCTTTATTCCTATAGAAAACTTTAAAATTACAATTTATTAAAATCTTATGGTGACATGCTGGGGAGGACCTATGTAAATAGGTCCAAAATTCAGTGCTGATTTGCTTTCTTCATGCAGCTTTAGGCCCAGTTGACATCAAAGTTTTAATAAAAGATAACAGCAAAAATAGCGTACCACACACCATAATGGAAACCCGATGGACCTCATTAAAGCCATTGGGGTACATTGGCATCGTTTGTGTCTGTTATGAAATAGATTCGGCACCAGCACTACTTTTGGTTTTCTGTTCCTATGTGGGAACAGGAAAATGAATATAATGGTAGCGATGTGAACCAGGCCTTATATCAGCCCAAGTTCTGTGATATACTGTAGAACATAAAATCCTAAGTACAGTTAAAGAGTTTAATAAAAAAAAACATTCTTGATATATCTTATGTGCGTTATCTTATGTAACACCCCATGAAGGTCTGGCCTGGAACTAAGGGCGCTCCAAAATAAATAATAATAAAAATAATCATTCTGGCTGCCTACAGCCAACACCAAAAGGAGCTAACTATACACAGTAATATGACAGTATGGGAATCATGCACACAGTAATGTCACAGAGCACAAAAAATACCGATAAAGATGTAACAGCTAAATGCTAAAGACTGCAGTGACGTCATGGAACATAATTAACACTGCATGATAATAAGGACAGTGCACACCATGATAATACAGTACTGGTCTAACAAACTGCATCTAAATAAATGGACAATGCACACAGTAATGCTAGCGTACAGAATTAATAAGCACAGTGATGTCACAGAAGAGAGATAATAATACACAGTGATGTCACAGTACAATGATAATACACACAGTGATGTCACAGTACAGAGATAATACACAGTGATGTCACAGTACAGAGATAATACACACAGTGATGTCACAGTACAGGAATAATAGACACAGTGATGTCACAGTACAGAGATAATACACACAGTGATGTCACAGTACAGGAATAATAGACACAGTGATGTCACAGTACAGGGATAATAAACACAGTGATGTCACAGTACAGAGATAATACACACAGTGATGTCACAGTTCAGGGATAATACACACAGTGATGTCACAGTACAGGAATAATAAACACAGTGATGTCACAGTACAGGGATAATACACACAGTGATGTCACAGTACAGAGATAATACACACAGTGATGTCACAGTACAGAGATAATACACACAGTGATGTCACAGTACAGGGATAATACACACAGTGAAGTCACAGTACAGGATAATAAACACAGTGATGTCACAGTACAGGATAATAAACACAGTGATGTCACAGTACAGGGATAATAATCACAGTGATGTCACAGTACAGGGATAATAAACACAGTGATGTCACAGTACAGGGATAATACACACAGTGATGTCACAGTAGGAGATAATACACAGTGATGTCACAGTACAAATAATAAACACAGTGATGTCACAGTACAGAGATAATACACACAGTGATGTCACAGTACAGGAATAATATACACAGTGATGTCACAGTACAGAGATAATACACACAGTGATGTCACAGTACAGGAATAATACACAGTGATGTCACAGTACAGGGATAATAAACACAGTGATGTCACAGTACAGAGATAATACACACAGTGATGTCACAGTACAGGATAATACACACAGTGATGTCACAGTACAGGGATAATAAACACAGTGATGTCACAGTACAGGGATAATACACACAGTGATGTCACAGTACAGGGATAATACACACAGTGATGTCACAGTACAGGGATAATACACACAGTGATGTCACAGTACAGAGATAATACACAGTGATGTCACAGTACAGGGTTAATAATCAAAGTGATGTCACAGTACAGAGATAATACACACAGTGATGTCACAGTACAGAGATAATACACACAGTAATGTCACAGTACAGGGATTATACACACAGTGATGTCACAGTACAGGATAATACTCACAATGATGTCACAGTACAGGAATAATAGACACAGTGATGTCACAGTACAGAGATAATACACACAGTGATGTCACAGCACAGGTATCATATACTGTACACAGTGATGTCACAGTACAGGGATAATAAACACAGTGATGTCACAGTATAGAGATAATACACACAGTGATGTCACAGTACAGGGATAATACACACAGTGATGTCACAGTACAGTGATAATAAACACAGTGATGTCACAGTACAGGGATAATAAACACAGTGATGTCACAGTAGGCCCAATAGACTTTCATTAATCACGGCGAGTATCCCGCTGGGATAATGAACATGTCACTTTCTCCCCGCCCGGCGGATTCGCAGAGCGGGGAGGAGAGACGGAGTCCAACGTTCTCTATGAGAACTGTGGATTACCGTAATGGCTGGGACGGATTCCAGCTGTATTGCAGCGCAGTATAGCGCGCAGTATGGCTGCAATCCGTCCCTGCAATAAGCCGTGTGAACGGCCCTTAACGTATACGCAGTGTAGGCTTCAAACGAAACCCCCAATGCAGATGTGACCCCAGCCTAAGGAGTAGAAGATTCTTTAAAATGAAAATAAAACTGTAATGCATACCTAGGGCGCCACTAATTGTACATTTATCTATGTTCGGGTATCTCAGCTCTGACAAAATCCTTAAACGGTTGTGTATGATTAGAAAAACATGATATATTTGCTCCAGAAACAGTGCCACTTTAATCGAGAGGCTGGCTCTGGTACTGCAGCTCAGCCCTTTTCAAGTGAATGGGGCTCAGCTACAATACCAGATGTGGCCTATGGACAAGAGGGGCGCTGTTTGTGGAAGGAAAACAGTCATACTCTTCTAATTTCATATGTCCCCTTTCACGGAAGCGGATGACTGTTTATAAGTCTTAAGATATAAACCTATTTACAGTATATACATTTCTCTGCTGCAATTCCTAAACTTCCAGAAGATTACCCCAGGAGTACGGATTCAGCGACTTTACCAGCATATTGTTCCTACCCGCTAATAATGGTGTAAATTTGCATGCTATATGATATAATAATATTATTCCTGTGGTGATAGTCTATTGAAGATGGTAGGAAAATTACATTTTCACTGCTGTGTATGATCATTAGATGCTTTCATCTCATTCTGCACATTGAAGCATGCAAGGCACTGATCTGAAGTTTTATTATATTATTTAACAAGCTATTGTGGGCTGTTATTTTATTACATTGGATGTTAATATCTGATGTGTGATGAGAAAGGTATCACTTCTGCGGTGACATTCTTTGCTTGCAGATAGTCCTTGGACGCAGCAGAAGCAGAATATTGGTAGCAGGAGGGGGCAATGCGGAAAAGTTGTCAAATTTAGCAACCCTCTACCAACATAAAACAAATTGTATTTTATTGCCTCCTTGTACGAGGGGGCATTGGTATATAGCTGGTCTATCCAACTATATACCAATTTGGTACAAAAAACACATGGTTTTGAAGCAATACTATTTTATTCAACATAATCACATTTCAATGCTATACACTCAGGGGGACATATATTAAAACTGTCTGGGTCTAAGACTTTCCTTGTTGCCCATAGCAACCAATCAGAGGTCATAGCAACCAATCAGCGTTCCCCTTTAATTTTTTCAGAGCACCATATAAAATGAAAGGCGAACTCTGATTGGTTTCTATGAGCTCTGACTAGTTGCTATGGGCTCTGTCTGGTTGCTATGGGCTCTGAATGGTCGCTATGGACTGATTGGTTACTATGAGCTCTGATTGGTTGCTATGAGTTCTTAATGGTTTTTATGGGCTCTGATTGATTGCTATGAGCTCTGGTCGCTATGGGCTCTGATCGGTTGCTATGAGTTCTGATTGGTTGCTGTGGGCTCTGATTGGTTGCTATGGGCAACAAAGAAATTCTTAGACCAAGACAGTTTTCATACATGAGGCCGCTAACATGTCAATCAAAAAGTAATTCTAATGCTTTAGAAAAAATGAACAATTTCTACAAACCATGACTCAGCATCAGCCATAATCTTTCTTCTCTTAAATGTTCGTCCTTTCCATGATTTTTTTAAAAAATTTGGAAAGAAATAATAATCACTTGGGGCCATATCAGGAGAATATGGTGTATAGTTAACAGGTTTTTCATTGAGTTTTTGCAGGGCTCTCTGGGACTTGTGGGCAGGCGCATTATCTGGCAAAAACAAGACTCCTAGAATGTTTTGACTCTTTAGACCAGGGGTGCACAACATTTTAGGATCCAAGGGCCACATTGTCATATTGTATCTCTCCCAGGGACCACAGTAAATCTTAGAGGGGTATTCACCGTATATACCCAAAATGGCCGAGAGGTCTCGGTTCCACTTTAGGGACTCCCAGAGATCAGAATGGGGTCCCCCTGCTTGGTGCTCCAGGAAGGGGATATGAGGCGCCATAATAGTAATCGGGGGTTACAGAAGTGGCTGCTTCACAACTAAAACTAGAGAGAACACCACACATATATGGTCTCAGCTCCAATCCCTCTCCTCCTCTCTGGATTCTCCAACCCATCAGATATTTTTGGGCAGATCTTGTGGAGTTTACAAGATTGTGTCGGAAATAAATACTCCTCTCGAGATAATACATAAACTATTTTTACTGGATTACCATACAGTACCCAACATAAAATGCCAGCCATACCATGCCCAACATAAAAGTGCTAGTCATATTCTTCCCAACATTTTCAGCCATACAGTGCCCACCATAACAGTGCCAGCCATACAGTGCCCACCATAACAGTGCCAGCCATATTTTCCCCACCAAAAGTGGCAGCAATACATTGCCAGCCATAACAATCCAAGCCACACAGTGCTCACCATGTCATTGCCAGCTATACAGTGCCCACCTTAAGTGCCAGACATAACATGCCCACCATAACAGTGCTAGCAATACAGTTCCCACCATAACAGTGCCCACAATAAAACTGCCAGCCATACAGTTCCCACCATAACAGTGTCAGCCATACAGTGCTCATCATATCAGTGCCAGACATACAGTTACCACCATAATAGTGCCAGCCATACAGTGCTAGCCATACAGTGCCAGCCACACAGTGCCCACCATATCATTGCCAGTCATACAGTGCCCAACATAATAGTGCCAGACATACCATGCCCACCATAACAGTGCTAGCAATACAGTTCCCACCATAACAGTGCCCACAATAAAACTGCCAGCCATACAGTTCCCACCATAACAGTGCCAGCCGTACAGTGCCCACCATAACAGTGCCAGCCATAACTTCCCCACCAAAAGTGCCAGCAATACATTGCCAGCCATACAGTACCAACCATATCGATGCCAGCCACACAGTGCCCACCATATCATTGCCAGCTATACAGTGCCCAACATAATAGTGCCAGACATACCGTGCCCACCATTACAGTGCCCACAATAAAACTGCCAGCCATACAGTTCCCACCATAACAGTGCCAGCCGTACAGTGCTCATCATATCTGTGCCAGCCATACAGTTCCCACCATAACTGTGCCAGCCATACAGTGCCCACCATAACTGTGCCAGCCATACAGTTCCCACCATATCAGTGCCACCAGTACAGTACCCACTATAACAGTGTCAGCCATAACAATGGTCTGATGTTGAATGCAGGTGTCAAAAGTTGAATATTAGTTTCTGAAATATGAGAACATGGACAAAGCATGTTTTTGCCCTAATGACTGTGGGCCACACAGAGGGGCACTGGGGGAAGCAATCAGCTATACTGCATAACCTTGGCACTGCAGAGGGCACTAACAAACCTAAGGCCAGCCCTGTATGTTCAAATGATGTGTCCCATGAAGCTCCTGGTATTTTTCTTTATTTTAGTGATATGGTGATAACTTACAGTTGTCCCTCAACATACAATGGTAATTGGTTCTAGGACGATCATTGTATGTTGAAACCATAACTATGGAAATTTGGGAATTGGTTCTGAGTCCCCAAAATATATCCCAACAAAATGAAACATTAAGAGAAAAGAAAATGACGCAGATACTAATAGTGATAAAGCGCGTTCTTCCATATAACATCAGAAAGAGCTGCTGGAAGCTGGAAATCATGCTCTCTGATAAAGACTGGAGCATCTTTGGGTCATGTACTTTATACACAATGTACCAGAAAAAAGAAAATGGGGCCCTCACCTGGAGCCGTTCTTCCTGGCAAATGTAACAGCAGTACAGGACATGTAGTACCGCACTGTACTGTCGAGAGGCGCTACTAGACCACCAATCACTGCATGCACTTCACTGATACATGTAAGAGCAGTAAAGGACATGTAGTACCGCACTTTACTGTAGAGAGACATTACTAGACCGCCAATCACTGCATGCACCTCACTAATACAGGTAAGAGCAGTACAGGACATGTAGTACCGCACTGTACTGTAGAGAGGCGCTACTAGACCACAATGACTTTGCAATGCACTTTATGTCCCATGAAAGAGCAGTACAGGACATGTAGTACTACATTTGTTACTGTTAGAGAGGCGCTATTTAGACCCAATCATGATGCACCTCACTAATTACATGAAAGAGCATTTTACGGACAGGGTAGTACTGCACTGTACTGTAGAGAGGCGCTACTAGACCAGCAATCACTCACACAAAGGTTTTACATATAAAATGTTCATGTAATCGGTTTGTTAAGTGCTGTGACATATATGTTGAGCCACGGGGCAACATCAGTTTCAAAAAAAATACTTTATATGTTGAAATATTGTATTCCGGGGCCCCATTGTAATTGGAGAGTGATTTTTATACAGTTATAATCACTCACATCAATCCCACATCATGTATCAGATCAGATATATACTAGACCAATTTAATTGAAGGTCAAATGACCTATGAATATGAATCTGATTGTTGACCTCAATAGCATTTGGGTATGTTCACACGGATTAATTGCGGGGCATACATTTACGCCCGCAATTACGCGGGGTGTTTGGGGATTTGACCCTGATCGGTTGTACTTCCGTGGCGCGGGGGGGCCGACAGCCTGCCGGCCCATAAACTGTCATTACTTGCGGCGCTTTCGACATGTCACTTATCTCCCCCTGCGGCGTATTGTCCAAGCAGGGAGAGGAAAGTAAACCACAGTTCTCTATGAGAACTGTGGATTACCGTAATGATCGGGGCATATTTTACTCGTATTAGAGAGCAATACGCCTCAAAATACGTGGCGAAATGTGCCCCAAAATAAGCCGTGTGAACATGGCCTCTCTCTCTTAGAGACTGCTCCTGAAGCCATAAAATTACCATTAACGTCTACTTTGCAGAGGTTAAAATCTATTGTAAATTATGGACATTTAGGGAGATGTTGATGTTGAAATTATTAACTTATTTTCATATCTGTAAAAGTTTTTTCAGAAGCAAATAAATTAGATTTTGAGAAGCCCCATGCAGGGCCCCCCACCTCCCATGTGCCATTTATACTGCTGGTAACTTCATGTGTGACAGAAGGCCTGGGAGTGAATGCTACTCTCGTACCCCCTATAGATATGCCCCTGACCATGAGGATGAAACAACACCCTGAAGATCCCAAGTTATACACAAGCATTGGTTATTAGAATAATTTTACTTTGCATTGTATATCAGCTATATATCTAATTATCCATCTATCTATCACTATAAATACAGTATCTCACAGAAGTTAGTACACCCCTCACATTTTTGTAAATATTGTATTATATCTTTTCATGTGACAACACTTTGCTACAATAATAATAATAATAATAACCTTTATTTATATAGCGCCAACATATTCCGCAGCACTTTACAATTTGCAGTGTAATGGTATGTTTACACGGGGTACTGCGGCGTTTTGGAGCGACGCGCTCTTTCCAAAGCATGGGGGCCCCATAGAAATTCTTTTTCAGCGACGTTTATTAGCCGCTAACAATTGACTTTTCACTTTCCCCCCCCCGAGTACACTGCGATCGTCTGGCCCCCAGGGGGGTGGGGGTGGGGGACACACACGTAATTCATAGCTCTGGATTACCGTAATTGCGGCATGCATTTCGCCGTGGATCACGCGCAATACTCTGCGAAATGTGCACCAAAATAAGCCGTGTGAACATACCCTAAAGTAGTCAGTGTACAGCTTGTATAACAGTGTAAATTTGGTGTGTCCTCAAAATAACTCAACACATAACCATCAATGTCTAAACCAATGGCAACAAAAGTAAGTACACCCCTAAATAAAAAGGGACAAATTGTGCCCAAAGTGTTAATATTTTGTGTTGCCCCATTATTTTCCAGCACTGCCTTAACTCTCTTGGGTATGGAGGTCACTAGAACTTCACAGGCTGCAGCCACTGGAATCCTCTTCCACTCCTCTGACGATAGAGGAGCTGGTGGATGTTAGAGACCTTGTGCTTCTCCACCTTCAGTTTGAGGATGCCCCACAGATGCTCAATAGGATTTATGTGTCAGAAAGTTCAATAAAAGGGAGGGGATCATGCTCTGCATCTGTATGTCACAGTACATGTTGGCATTCATGGTTCCCTCAGTGAACTGTAGATCCACACAGCTGGCAGCCATGCATCCCCAAACCATGACACTCCCACCGCCATGCTTGACTTTGAGCAAGACACACTTGTCTTTATACTCCTCACCTGGTTGCCACCACACACGCCTGACACCATCTGAACCAAATAAGTTGATCTTGGTCTCATCAGAACATAGGACAAGGCTCCAGTAATCCATATCCTTAGTCTGCGCTTCTTCAGCAAACTGTTTGCTGGTTTTCTTGTGCATCATCTTTAGAAGAGGCTTCTTTCTAGGACGACCAATTTGATGCAGTGTGCGGCGTATGGTCTGAGCACTGGCAGGCTGATCCCCCTCCCCTTACACCTGTGCAGTAATGTTGGCAGCACCTATATGTCTATTTTGAAAAGACAATCTCTGGATATGATCCTGAGCGCGTGCACTCAACTTCTTTGGTCGACCCTGGTGACGCCTGTTCTGAGTGGAACTATATAGAATACTTTAAAAAGCAAAATCACATTTTGTGTCGCTATATTCTAAGAGCCATAACTTTTTAATATTTTTGTCAGTGATGCTGTGGACTCATGTCTTGTGGGATAAGTTGACGTTTTTATTGGTACCACTTTGATGTACGTCCTTTTTTTGTAAGGCAGGATGAACATAAAAATGCAATTCTGGCAAAGTCTCTTTAGTTTTTTTCACCCTACTGATTAAATTCTATGGTCATGTTATAGATTGGATCCTTATGGAAGCAACAATATCAATTATACTGTATATCTATCTTATTTTTATATTTTCTATAAAAATAAAGTGTGACAGGTATGAACACTGTTGCGGTAGTTGTTTGGTGTGATTTGCGCAAAAAAAACGCTCGTTGGTGTTGTCCTACATACTTTTGAAAGGTCTTTCGCCAAAATTTGGTGCATGTCCGAGACCCTTGGCAGTCTTATCCTTGCCAATTATTAAGGGCTTGTCGCACCACGTTTATAAGATTAGACACATTTATGAATGTGTTTCGACATAATGTGGCCAAATCCAGACCAAAACCGCATGTTTTTCTCTCACAGCAAGACACATTTATAAAGCGCTGTGAGATACTTTGATATATACTGACAAATGCTACACTAAGGGCCACATGTATGAAACCTGTCTAGGATGAAACTAGTCCAGTATGAAACCTGTCTAAGACTTTCTTTGTTGCCCATAGCAACCAATCAAAGCCCATAGCAACTAATCAAAGCCCATAGCAAGCAATCAGAGCTCATAGCAACCAATCAGAGCTCCCCTCATGTCATATAGCACTCTGAAAAAATAAAAGGAGAGCTCTGATTGGTTGCTATGAGCTCTGATTGCTTGCTATGGGCTTTGATTGGTTGCTATGAGCTCTAATTTATTACTATGGGCTCTGATTGGTTGCTATAGGCTCTGATTGGTTGCTATGAGCTCTGATTGACTGCTATGGGCTTTGATTGGTTGCTATGGGCAACAAAGAAAGTCTTAGGCCCCGTTTACACGACGGATTTGGCCGTGGTTATGGCCGCGGGTTTCGACGCGGTTTCCGCGGCCAAATCGCGGCCTTATAATGGCGTCCCCTTTATTAACTTGGTTTGGCCCTAGGTGGCAAACCGCGTTAAAATTTATTCTACACTACCGCGGGTTTGGCCCCCCAAACCGCCCCCCAAACCCCGCCCACGCGGGCCAAAACCGTCGTGTGAACGAGGCCTTAGACCTAGACAGTTTTCATACATGTCCTCCTAACTTACTGAGAAGTATGACTGTCTAGTCTGTGGCACTTTTCAGACAAGTGTTTTTATTGGAGAAGTAGGGAGTGTTGTGAAGGTATGAGGTTTTTCTGTTTTTATTTTTTATATTTTCTACTTTTTTTTATACTTGTAGTCTGGCTAGACTAGACTATCTGATCGCTTGGTCATTTGTATTGAACATAGCACTACATTATCGTATTGCTATGCACTATGACTTTGATAGGCAGCCTGTTAGGCACTGTAGGACTGCTGATGGATGACATAGGGACCCCCCTCCCTCTACCAACCACCTAGGTGCCGCAGTCTCTATTGACTGCAGTGTTTAGGGGGTTAAACAGCTTTGATCCAGGCCATTGCAACAGGAACCAGGCTGAACATAACAGCCGACTCCAGCTGCAGATCAGGTGGGCACAGCTTCTGTGTCCAGACAACACAAGCACCATGCTCATACAGCATGCTGCACTTATACCTTTGCACTATAAGATCTTAAGCCGCATTTTAAGAGGAAAAAAAGTGCATCGTATAGTCTGAATATATTCCTATTTTAGCCACTGGAGTCAACTAGCTTATCCTAACATTTCAGATGAGCTCCTATACTGCTGAGTTGCTCTACAGTCCAAGCATTACAGGGAATGCTTGCCAGCAAGAAATGCAGATCAATTTCAGCCCTGAAGCCTATTGAATCGTGAATGCTGCTCTGGACTAAGATACAGGCTGCAGTTTAGGATCAGTGCAAGATAATTAGTGCAATATATTTACAATCTTACTCTTTTTATAGAGACTACATTTATATATAGACTTAATAGTTTTGACAGATAAATACATTTTAAATGTTGTCATTGGGGGCGGGGGCTTTGGGGTTGTACGGGTACATTAAGAATTCATTACAGATAATTTGCAGAAATACCTAAATCTGGACCATTTCCTATTCCTGGAATATCGTGTGCTTCATTTCCTATATTTTTTTATAACATTTTCTATTATATGGGGTTCTTGACTTTATTACTATATCAACAAGACTTTCATCCCAAAAAAATGTATGTGCTGTAACCTTGTACGGTGTAATGCGAGCATGTGGTCCATGGGCTCTGATCTTAGGGACTACACCTGCAGGGGGCAGTATTTAGTTACTTCCAGGGAGAACTATATGGATACTCTATGTAAACAACCATCTTATCATATCAATGCAGACTTCTTTATGAATATGTATCATTCAAAAATAATGCCTATCCTGATACCCACTGCCCCAGAGAAGAACAAGTTCACAGCACATACAGAGCCCTGTTGAGTCACATTTAGGGCCACTGAAAAGTGGCAGTTTACAAAAGCATTCTCTAATTTACTACCATTGTAAGTCCTAAATAAACCCTCTTATTGCACCTTTGGATCGGTAATATTTTTCCAGTATATTTTTCTGCACATGCTCTATGTAGACTTGATGCAGACTTACTACAGATTTCACCCTTTACACCAAATCTGCACCCAGATTCACTGCACCAAAATATTTACACCATGTCTGACTGTCCCCATAGATAGAACAATGATGGCAATGATGGCACGTCACTGCTTTTTTTAGTGCAAGGCAAAGATTTTAAAATGTGCCTCTCTAATACTTACCCTTAAAATGCCGCATGATAGCTATGGGATGGATTGTCCCACCATCAAATATCACATTACTTACATAAATAATAAAAAATGAACAATGCCTGCCATCTACATGAAGCTAAAAAAATTATCCTGTGAACAGCTATGACATTTACTTGCATAGAAGGGTGTGGTGTTCAAAGTGTATAACAATGTGCATGTCCACCTGATGAGGTGAGTACTGGTGAACACACATGCTCAGTGTCACGGGAATAGACGAGATTAGCTGGACCACCACAAGTGGTGGTATAAGCCACGACAGGGAGTGGAGTCTAAGGATCCTCCAGGTTTTCACCAGAGCCCACCGCAAGGCATCAGGAGACTCCCAGGTCGCTACCTCTGACGTGACCTGCTTGTGGTGGAGGCCAGGGTGAAGCATGGTACTAAATAGACAGGTAAGAGCATGGTCAGGGACAGACAAGAAGGTCAGGGTAGGCGGCAGACAAATTAGTCAACAGAAATGGGGAGGAGATCAGGTACAAATAGCAGAACAAACAGCAACTCTCTCTCTCTAAAGAACACCAAAGATCTGTTAGAGGGGTAAGGGAGTGGTCACAAGATATAAGGTCGTATGTGTGCTCCTTGGAGTGGGGATGCGTGCGGCGGCACAGAGCAGAGGACCACAGCAGAGCACGAGCATTGAGAGATGAGTATAGTGTGTGCTGAGTAGGGGGACACAAGCATGCCCACACCCCGGCATGATGGCCACAGCTACTCATGACAGTAACCCCCCTTCCCTTACGCCTCCACCTCTTTTTGGCCGATGAAACTTCAGAACAAGGTCTGATGCAAAAATTTTGGTTTTAGGTTCCCAGGATCTCTTCCAAAGACCGAAGCCCCTCCAGTCGATCATATAATTCTGGTTCCCCCCCCCCCCTCCATAGTCTCTCCACCATGGTCTCTTTTACTTCATAGATATCACCAGCATTGGTCTCAGGAGACGGAGACGCAATACTTCAGGAATAGCGATCAAGGACCAGCGATTTCAGGAGAAAGGAATCGGGAAGAGGAATCGGGACATCTGGAGGAATTCGGGAGGCGCATAGATGGAGGAAGGCGGAGCTTGTAGGCCACCAGGTTGATGTGCCAAATGACCTCGAAAGGACCCAGGAATCGAGAACCAAACTTGAGGTTGGGAATCCCTAAGCGGACGTATTTTGCGGATAACCAGACTTTTTCTCCAGGAGAGAAGATCAGAGGAGGTTTTCTTGTATGATTGAGTCTTAGTATTGTGAGGACGCTTTCTGTAGGAATCGCAGGGTTTCCTGCTAGATAACAATGATGCGACTGATTTAGGCATACACAGCAGGGAAATCTGAGACAGCCAATAGAGGAAGAGGTAGACGAGGATGTTGACCATGAAGCTCCCTCCAGCAGAGTCAGAATCTAGATTATTGTAAGAAAATTCAGCCCAGGGAAGGAGGTTGGCCCATTTATCTTGATGGCCTAAAACAAAGTGGTGTAGTTGCCAAGAACTTGATAGTGATATATGGAAGAGAAGTCTAATTTGACTTGAAGCCGTGTACGTCAGGACTCTGACACGAATTTCACCCCTCAGACCAAGACAATATGAAGAGGAAGTCCATGCAGGCAGAATATAAACTTAAAGAAGTGGTGGGCAAGTTGGGGAGCATAGGGTAGACCAGGCAGAGACATGCAGTGAAACATCTTGGAAGAGTGTTCTGTGACCACCTAAATGACCGTATTGTTAAAGGTGGATAGTAAATCAGTAATGAAGTCCATAGCGATATCGGTCCAGGGTCGCTCTGGAATGGGCAAAAGTTGCAACAAGTAGGCAGTTTGAAACATGAAGTCTTGTTGCAGGCACGAATGGCACAAGACAGAACAAAATCTTTGACATCTCGAGCAAGATTAGGGCACCAACAATACCGGGCTAAAAGTAGTAGAGGTTTTTGGATTCCCCACTTCGAGATCCTTCCTCTTAGGACAGGATGTATGAAGGTTCTTCCTGGAGGAACCTACTGGACATCAATGGGAGCAGCAGTAATCAGAAAAAACTATATGCTGAGGTGCATAGTCATGGCCAGCAGTATCAGAAGCACGGGAAAGGGCATAGACCTTGATATTCTTGTCTCCGGGTCTGAAGTATAACAAGAAATCAAAGCAAGAAAAGAAGAGGGACCATCTGGCTTGCAGAGGGTTTAACCATTCTGCTGGAGATAGAGGAGATTCTTATGATCCGTATGTATGATCAAGGTGACAAGCCCCTTCCAGCACATGGAGCCATTCCTCCAAGGCCAACTTGTTGGCCAGCAATTTACTACGGCCAAGGGGAAAGGTCTTGGAGACAAATTCGCAGGTGATAGTCTTGCGCTTAGAAGTTTTCTGTATGAGAACAGCCTCGATTCCCACAGAAGAGGCGTCCACTTCGAGGAAGAAGGGTTTTGTAGTTCCAGATGAGACAAGATAGGTGCAGAGCCAAATGCAGACTTCAGACAGGAAAACGCTTCTTCCACTTCTGGTGGCCAGAGTTTGGGGTTACTATTTTTTTTGGTAAACGCCACTATGGATGCCACCACAGTAGAGAAGTGAGAAGTGAACTGTCAATAGTAGCTTGCAAACCTCAAGAAGCGTTGTATGGCCCGAAGTCCGACTGATCTCACCCATTGTAGGACGACACAGGATACATATGAAGACCTTGTCAGCAATGATGTACCCAAGGAAGGGTAGGCTGAACTGTTCATAGATGCCTTGTTCAAGCTTGATGTAAAGATAATTGCTTCCTAAGTGTCTTAGGACCCAGTAAACGTGGTCACGATGGGTTTTAAGATTAGATGAGAAAATCAAAATGTCATAGATATACCACGACACACACTTATAAGAGGTCTCTGAAGATCTCATTCACAAAGTCTTGGAATACAGCAGGAATGTTGCATAGGCCAAATGGCATTACCAGATACTCAAAGTGTCTGTCATGGGTATTAAAGGTGGTCTTCCATTCATTTTCTTCTTTTATGCGAATTAAATTGTAAGTGACATGTCTAGTTTAGTAAAGATCTTGGCTCCAAGAAGACGGTCAAAGAGCTCAGAGATTAATGACAACAGTGACCATTTTTTGACGGTTATTTTGTTGAGACTCCAGTAGTCAATGTTGGGAAATAGAGAACCATCTTTCTATTCCACAAAGAAGAACCTGGCATCATTTGGAGAGAAGAACTTGTGGATGAAGGCTTTCAGAAGGTTCTCGTTAACATAGTCCGAGATGGCCTGCATCTTGGGTACTGACAGAGGATAGACTCTACCCCCAATAGACCTCGTGCCAGGCAGGAGGTCTACTGGAAAATGATAGGCCCAAAGAGGTGGAAGAGTCTCTGCTTGCTTCTCAAAGAAGATGTCAGCGAATTCCTGATATGAAGATGGGAGACCGAGAAGTGGAGTGTAAGTCGTCAATGGTGATGTGGCATGCACCTGACAAGGTACCATAAGACAGCGGGAATAGCAGTCAATGTGATGTCGCCCATTTGCTAATTATGCATGAGAGCATGGCGCTATAGCTACGGAAGTCCAGAAGAATAGCAGAGAGGAGCAAGGCAACAAATGGAATACCATCTTCTCTTTATGTAATTCCCACAATTGAAGTATCAGAGGTTCTGTACGAAACTGAATGGAGTTTCTCAGGTATTCTCCATTAATGGACAAGATAAAAAAAATGGTTTATCAAGATGGACCACAGGAAGATGATACTTGGAAATCAGAGAGGCATCAAAGAAATTCCCAGCTGAACTAGAATCCAAGATAGCTGTGGCTTGAAACAAGATACCAGATGAGGAACTGAATTGCACCATCATGGTCAGACATTGAGAGGTAGTGTTCACACCTAGGGACACCTCTCCCGTGTAGCCTAGGTGCAAGAGTTCCCGCACTCAACAGACAATCCATATGGAAATGCTTAGAATTGCCACAGTAAAGGCAGATATTCTGCTGGTGTTGGTAGGTTGCTCAGACGGGTGGGCTCTATCCACATACATCGGCTATTCAGAAGAACCCATTGGTGGAGGCCTTTGAAACATCAGAGCAAGTCGAGGAAGACAGCAGTGTCGGACGCTTTCAACCTGTTGGCTGGTCTCCTGTTGTCTCTCTGCAAAGTGGTTGTCTATTTTGTTCATCCAGAGGGGAAGGGAGATCTTGATCGGCAAGCTCATCCTTGATCCTTTCGGTGAGAGAGAGGGTGTAAAATTTTACCACGTACAGCCCGACTATAGAATCTCCTTGTCTTAGGCAGAGCAGAGAAGCCGCAGCAGAAGACACACATCCAGGTTCCTCGAATACATTGCAGAATGCCTCTAGGAATGCTTAGAGATTGGCAGTCACAGGGTCCCCTCAATCCCAGAAAGGTGTGGCCCAGGCCAGAGCTTCACTGGACATGAGACTCACAATAAAGGCCACCTTGACTCGCTCAGAAGGAAATCGATGTGCCTTCATTTCCATATGGATGGAATGTTGACTGAGGAACCCCCTACAGGACTTCGGAGACCTGTCATATCATGGTGGGAGAGACAGGTGCAGGGTAGGGCCCGCGACTTGTTTGTGGTGGTGGCCAGTGTGAAGCATGGCAAGCCTTAGGTAGTGGGAAAGCATGCGCTGGCACAGAGCAGAGGACCGCTGCAGAGCAGGAGCGTGGAGAGTATAGAGTGTGCTGGGTATGGGGGACACGAGTGAGCCTGTGGCCTGGCTTGGGGGCCACAGCACGACTCTTGACACTCAGTCACTCTCCCAAGTCAGGTTTTTACATAGTGATCCTCTGTTCACTGCAAAGGCAACCAATAGAAACTGCTATCTGTGTTGCATTCAGCGCAGAGCAGCTAATAACATTTTACAGAATTAATTTACTATTTACAGAAGAGCAACCAAAACAAATATAGTTTTACTAAGAGGAAAGTTATAAGCTGCTCTGCAGTGACCACAACACAGATAACATTTTATATTGGTGACAATACTCATACCCCTGATAAGGCCTTAATAGGGTAACACACGTAGGGTAATCTTGTGTGACTCCTGTTCTTTATGATTATACTGAGATTTATTTTTGCTTTTTTCCCTCTCACATTTATCTTTTGACATTACTCTTTCTATATTCTTCATTAATTGCTTATATTTTTTTGTTCCTCTTTAATTTTTGTAACATGTCCAGGTTGTGGCACTTAAATTGGGTCACTGATTATGGTTTAACCCCAATATGTTTGTTTTGTACCCCTATGTATTTGTTTTTTTATATTTTAATATAATAATTTGTATTAATAAGGTTTATGGCTTAAATTTATCATATATTGGCACATTTTTTCTAGTTTTTCTAATATTTTCTATTGGCTATGCTGCAGTGAACAAAGACCTTGCTGTGAGGAGAGTGACTGAGCATGTGTGTCCACCAACACTCAACTTACTTGGTGGATATGCACATTGCTATACACTTTGAACATTAGGTGGCGCCATACTATGTAAGTAAATGACATATCTCTTTAATAAGCCAATTTTTTAAGTAATGGCAAACATTGTTCATTTTTTTCTGATCTATGCAATGAATATCAGATTTTAACATTTCAGGGCAGATCTTCAATGTAAGGTTGGAAGTCCAGACATAGAAGACAAATCAGTAAAAATCAATTATGGAAATCATCTGACTAACAAATGTAGGCTGCAGAAATCTCTGTGGCCATTCCATTCATTTGAATAAGGTTTGCTGAAATCCATGCACATGCCACAGAAACAACCCCCTTCACTGATTCCGAAAACTTTGTGCAATAAAACTATCAGGTATAAGCAGGTCTTAAATTCATATTTTTAATCCTAAATCCACTTCTATGTTTGGCTCTGAGAATCTGAATGACTGTGCCAAAAACTATATGTGTGATTCCAACCTGATAGTAGTAGAGTTTACATCAGATTTTATTTTAGGTTTTATTTTGCAGATTATCTACCCTTCCAGCAGAAAGATGTGTACCTGACTATAATCCACAACAGTGGTCCCCACCAAATGGCTCAGGAGCTAAATGTGTCTTGTGACCCCTTACTACAGGAGTCCCCTTACTACAGGAGTCCCCTTACTACAGGAGTCCTGAGTTCTGACCTTATGCACTAGCAACTTACATTAATGCAGACACATCCTATCCAGCAAACAAGGGCAAATTGAATGATAAAATACTAAAGGCAAATTTAGATGAGAAAACGACTCATGATTTCTTGGTTCTATACATATAACATATATCACCTACATTTTCATAACATATATACTGTATATATATATCTATCCTATTCATATCTATTTATATTCTATCTATCCATCTGTCTATAACTATCATAATTAGCAAGAGGACGTTAAAAATAATACATCCTGTTCTGAACTAAAGATAAAATAACTTTTTCTATATCCATCCATCTATTCATCTATCTATCTATCTATCTATCTATCTATCTATGTATCTATGTATCTATGTATCTATCTATCTATCTATCTATCTATCTGTCTCCTATCTATCTATTTATCTATCAATCTATCCCATATCTATCCGTCTGTCTGTCTGTCTATCTATCTAACTGCTGTGTGTCTACATCTATTTCACTATCTGTAAAAAAAATCACCTCTGTCTGCTATCTGTCTATAGCTATTTATCTACCTATGTATCTGCCTGTCCCTCTTCTATCTGCTATCTATGTGTCTAGAACTATTTCTCTATCTTTCTTTCTTTAACTTTTCTATCTATCTTTCTATTTATCTGTCTAGAGCTCTTTTATCTGCTATGTGTCACTCTATCTACCTATTTGCTATTTGTCTATATCTATGTATCTATCTATTTATCTATCACTGTTTCTCTATTCTTCTATCTTTATTCTTCTATGTGATAATCTGTCTATAAGTCTATCATCTATCTGCTGCCTGTATCTTGCTATATAACTATTTCTCTTTTCTACTGTCTTTAACTCTTCTATCTATCCATATGTCTATCTACCTAAGTTTCATTCTATAGCTATTTATCTACCTATTTATCTGTCTGTCCCTCTTCTATCTACTATTTATGTGTCTATAACTATTTTTCTATCTTTAACTTTTCTATCTTTCTTTCTATTTGTCTATAGCTCTTTTATCTGCTGTCTATGTGTCATTATATCTATCTACCTATTTACTATGTGTATATATCTATGCAACTCTTCTATTTGACAATCTGTCTATAACTCTATCTTCTATCTGCTGTCTTGTGTCTATCTGTCTATCTATCGCTATAACTATTTCTCTTTTCTACTATCTTTAACCCTCCTATCTATCCATATGTCTATCAACCTGTGTCATTCTATAGCTATTTATCTATCAGCTTTCTATCTATCTATCTATCTATCTATCTATCTATCTATCTATCTATCTATCTATCTATCTATCCCATATCTATCTGTCTATCTATTCCCATATCATCTATCTATCCTACTATCTATCTTAAATTCTACCCATCATCTATCTATCTATCTATCTATCTATCTCTATAATTATTTCTCTTTTATACTATCTTTAACCTTCCTATGTATTCATATGTATATCAACCTATGTCCTTCTATAGCTCTTTATCTATTAGCTTTCTATCCATCTATCTACTATCATTCTTTATTTCCAACTATTTTTCCCCCTTTTAAATTCTAAACCCCTATCCCATATTTTATTTTTATCTACCCAATCTATCTATCTATCAAACTCCAAATCTTTTCTATCAAAATCCCATAATCTATCTATCTATCTATCTACTATCTATCTATATCAAATCCAATCTATCTATAAATATTCTATCACAAAATCTATCTATAAACATTTTTATCTATCTATCTGTCTGTCTATCACATATCTATCTATCTGTCTATAACTCTCTCTATGACGGATCATTGGTAACATCTATCCTTGTAAATGCCCCTTTAATGTCCCAATATTGAAACTGCTGCTGTAGGTGTTTGGGGTAAGTGCAGGTGACAGCCAGACGGTGCATCCTCTTTTCTCTCTCCAGGCTGTGACCTGAGATTTTGTGACAAATCTGAAAATCCTCCCCAGATCAGACCCCCTGTCTGCAGGTCCCAGCTCCCTGACATAGTGCCGAGCTGAGGATGCAGTGACTGACAGCTGACAGCACCAGTGCATTATACGTTATTACACGCTCAGGCAGTGCAATGTCTCCACAATGTGTCTCTGCAACAAAGTATCAACTGTGCAAGAGCTGCGGGAAGTGCGAGTGAAGCAGAGTGCAGGGCAGGGGGGTGACCCCGGGGGCTGCTCTCTCCTGCTCCCTGACCCAGTGGCAGCCCCTACTCACTGCACTCTCTGCTCTCTCCTCAGATCGAGGCTGCTCTCATTTTCCTCCCTGAGTCTCTCATTTCCACTCTAGAGCAGCCGGGGGACCCTCAGGGTCGAAGGTTTCACCCTGTCTGCTCCTTGTGACAGCACCTCCCGACCCCCAGCCCCCATGGACGAGCTCCCAGCCCTGCACTGAAGCCAAGCCAGGGACCCAGGCAGCAAGGTAAAGGCTCCTCATCCTCAGCCCACATTATAGCAAAGGGGGATGTAAATCAGATAGAAACAACACACAAAGCCTGTGGGTTAGAGGTGCCTTGTCATTGCCAGCAGCAGGGCAGACAGGGGGCTGTGCCCCCCACCCCCACAGCACAGGGCAGGGGGGCAGAGCAGGGGGGCACTCATTGGGCTTGTACTAGGTTGCAGGATTTTTCTTTGCTAATTAATTGGAGAGCGACATGATCTGCCCTCTCCCTCCCCCTCTTCCTTCCTTCTCTTTCTCATTCCCTCTCTCTCTTCCCTTTCTGTTCCTCTTCTTCCAGGTGGATAGAGGACCCAAGGCATTAATTTTTTTTTTGAAAGGCGGGGGGCATTGAAAAGCACTCAGGCCAAGGGAAGGGAGGAGGGGGGGCACACACTGAATAATATTCCCAGGGAGATGTCTATTGTGATGGAGGCTGGGCAGTCATATACAGACACACCCCCCCCCCCCCCCCCCACCCCCCGCCTTTTGCATACACAGGGCCTCACAATAAAAAAAAAAAAAAAAAAAAAAAAAAAAAAAAAAAAAAAAAAAAAAAAAAAAAAAAAAAAAAAAAAAAAAAAAAAGGGGAGGGATTTGTGTATTACAACAGAAAGAAATAAGAAAGTCACGCAAAGCGAGTGATTGAAACGGGTGCAAAGAATAACTATTCCATTTTTCAATTTTGCCTTTCTAACACTCAAAGTTTTAAAAGGGGGGGGGGGGTGGAGGGTTTAAAAAAAAACCCTTTTAGCGCCCACTGTTTTAAAAGTTAGGGGTTGGGAATACAACAAAGGCTTTTATCTTTGAAAAACCCCCGGCATATTTGTTTTAACCCCATCTAAACTGGGAAGTTCCGAAATAATTTTGTTTATTTGTTTTTTCAAAATATTTTGTCGGAAGATTTGCAAATGTTTGTAAATATAATCGTGTAAACATAACGGTGTCGATATAACATATTTGTCGATATAACATATACATGATTATATTTACAAACATTTGCAAATCTTCCGACCAAATATTTGAAAAACAAATCAAATTATTTCGAAACTTCCCAGTTTAGATGGGTTAAAAAAAAAAAAATCATTGTGTATTATTGTGTATTATTTGTCAGCTTATTTTTAATAAAGCTAAAACAAAAAGGGAAAAAATGACTAAATTTCAACCCGAAAATTCGTTTTTTTTCACTGTTTTACAGATGTCAATTGTTTAAATAAGTAAAAAAAAAAAAAAAAAATGAAGGTTGTCTAGGCTGAGACTCATCCTCCACATGCAGCGATTGTAAAGACCCCCCCCCTCCCTGCAGCATTTTAATAGCTTGCCCCCTAATAATCACTGAACCTGTCATATCCCTGCTACAGTGAATTCATATTAATATCTATCGTGCCCCCCTCCCTGTCTCTATCCTGTCCCCAGACTCTGTATTTCACTGTGCAGTTGTGAGCCAAGTGCATGCCCATGTCACAGCCTTTGGTCACTGATTGTAATCAATCAATCCCAGAATAAGGCAGAGGGGAGGGGGAGGGAGACAGGGAGTGTGTCAGCCAGAGAAAGAGAGAGAGAGAGAGAGAGAGAGGAGACACTGAGGATCAGCCAGCAGGGAGATCTCTGGCTTTCTACAGGGGAGACCATCAGCGATCAGCATCCAGCCCAACATGGACTTTAATAGGTAGCGAGCAGCACGCTCTGTGAGCCACACAGACTTTGCAAACTCCTAGAGCATTGCTGGGAGGTAGATTCTAGTGGTGCGGACGCTTTAAAGCATCACTTTGCATGATATTCTGTTTGCATGGCATGTATAAATAAAGCTAGGAAACCTGCAAAGAGTTAAATGTATTATTGTATAGTCTGTGTTTGTGTAATCTGCATCCTTGCATTGCATCCTTCTTGTATCCTGTCCATCTGTTGTCCTAAGGCATGGAAAGTACTAAAGGGGTTTTGCCTAGTAATGTTTTATTTTACTTCCATGCCGTGTTTTCGCCCTTGGCATTTGCTTGGTTTGATTAGAAGTAGGTTGATGTAATTATGTAGCCGTGTGAGGTCTGGGTGCTGCAGGGGGTGAGAGTTTTTCGGCATATACAATATTCGAAGTGGCAAATACTGGGCACCTGCTTAGGGGATGGTAAGACTGGCATTAAGTGTAAACTATGAGGGATATTGCTAGCGAGCGCAGTATCCAGGCAGCTTGTGAGAGTGGATTTAGGTTGTGTAACGGCGGTTTACTTTACAGATGTATTATATTGGTTCATTTCTTGGATGGTTGAATTGCAGCGTGGAAGGGTAAATTCCTGCCAATTATCTGCAGCTAGTGTTTCCCAGATCCACAATTAAAGTGCGATCCATATGATGTGGCACGTTTCGCTACTGCAGAAATTGCTTCATGGACTTTCCAAATGCTTAGAAATTAATAACAGTTTGATTAAAACCCGCAGTTATTACAATGGGACGCCCCCCCCTTACCCATAGCATTTCATGGCTTTCTGCAGCTGGGACATTTGCTGTACTAAAGTCCACTGTATACTGATGTGATGGGAAACCTTTGTTCGTAAATTTCTATGATTTTTTTTGGATAATAAAAACTATCAACTAAAATTTTAATGTATAGATATTACCGGCCTCCTATACATAATGCATGTGCATGATATCAGGAGCCACTTTAATTTGGAAATACAGCATCATGGATTGTATACCTGTTGTGTGTGTATGTATGTATTGTAATGTATAATAAATTACTATAATATATATATTATAATATATATATAGTTATATAAATTCATCATATATAGATTAATACAAACACATAGTGGGTTCGTGATACACGTGTGGTGTGTGTGTGTGTATATATATATATATATTATATTATTATATAATATATATATATATATATATATATATATATATATACGTGTGTTTGTGTATATATAATATATGTGTATTTTTGGGGTATTTTGTCTATGATGCATGTAACTTTATTAGATGTGCAGTGACATAGCCAAAGTTTCATTTCCTGCATATAATGCTGCTGCATTCAAACATTTCCAAAAACTCAAACATTACCCTGATCCTACCTACAGATTATGTTGCCTATAATTATACTACAAACAGTAATATATATATATATATATATATATATATATAAATATAATCTCCATTCATAACTACATATACACTTTTGTGATTATAAAATATATATATATATATATATATATATATATATATATATATACACACAAGCAGTACCATCTATATTTGGAGTCAATAATAGATTATAGCGGGAGTTCAAATAAGCACAGTACATTATGGTACTATGGAAAATAACAAAGAACACAGTCACTAAACTACTTCTACATCTCCAGATTAGCAGCAAATAATAATCATAAAAGTGTTAAATTGAGATCCGTATATAAACTTGATGTCAAGATACAAAATTGACTCTGCTATATCTGTATATGTGTGTATATAGGTCCCCTCATATATAATTTCAGTTCTTAGTCTATCAATGAAATCTGTGTGTGTATGTGTTTCTGTCTAACTATAAATCTTTCTCATAGATGTGTGTGTGTGTATATATATATATATATATTATATATATATATATATATAATATATATGCTGTACAATCTATTCCTATAGCCACAGGTACCTCTGAACCAGCTCTGCTACATTTGTAGATCAATTTACACTGAGACACATGATCTAAATGTTTGATCCATCTAGTAATTCACCATATACAGATGAATTTAGTCTTACCACGTAATTTAGCTGCAACCAATACAGCAGAGCTGAAGTTGTGACTTTGTCATCTTCCATGTAGTTATTGTACAGCAAAAGATTTACTTGCAGTCCCATGTAAACCTACCACATCCTCATGTTGTCGGATCTGTCTGTGATACAGTAGATAAAGTTTGGGGCCTTCTCTAGACTTTTGTGCTGTGTTGTGCATTGTGTGCTATGATGGCAGGATGTTTACATACAGTGTTTTTCGCTCTTCATAGTTATTGCCAGGTTTATCGGTTTCCCTGCTCGGTTCGTTAACATCTGTCTGGTTACTTTGGATTCTTACAGGAATGTTGCATTTGTGGATTTCACATAGGTATTTACTTCACAGGATGGTATAATTGTGCTATTTCGCACCGCAGCAAGAATCGAGTTGTAAATGAAATTATCTGTGAGCCAGAAGAAAGCAGGTGCTGTCCTAAAGAAAACAGCCATTGGGAGGAAAATTAAGAAAAGTAGCTGCTGATAGGATGTTCCGGCTGCATTTTGATTTTGCATCTGCAGGGGGATAGTCCCTGGTTGGATATAATTGGGTCCAAGAAAAGATTTCTGGCGAGGATAATAGTGAATTTATGTTAATGCAATGCAAACCAGATCCCCCAAAATGTTACAGTATATGTGGTACAGAAGGGGTTAAATAATACACAACTTCAATCTGCAATGTGGGTTCTAGTCTGGAGATAGATGTCTGTGAATGAAGGAAATGAGGGTGGCAGTCAAGCAGATATTATGGATGGTGTTCATCTAGTTAGCAAAGGTTAGTTGGTTATCTGGCCCATATATGTGATCATTGTAGGTTTTCATAGGACTGCATGTAAAATTGCATAGTTAACTTGCAGTGCCAACTATCTCTGTATCCATCTAGAACGCTTCTTTCCACATTTATATCCATTATCTAGCTACCTAATGTTCTCTATCTAAATTTAGAAGAGCTCAGTTTGTCATTTGGCACAGTTGACCATGACTTCATCATCAATTACCTGTGTATATTTGCATGTCATTTATAGAAATCTGTGAAAGTCTTCCAAAATGTGGTAGTTGTGTTAAAAAAAAAAAAAAAAAATGCATAATGAAAAAATTTTTAAAATATATGTGTATAATAATTTGACAAATAGGTCCCCTCGAAGCCGCCTCTAAACGCGCCCCAAATTATCCTGGGTCCCTTAAAAAGTAGCAAAGTCTTCCAAATAAATAAATAATATTTAAAATTATATTATATATATATGTATATAAGTTTGGGGGGTGTGGTGTGTTATAACTATACACACACGCGCCCCCGGGTTACGAGCGAAATGGGGACTTAGGTTTGTTTTTGAATTTGAATTTGTATGAAAGTCGAAAGGTACTTTATTAAATGTAACTCCACAAAAGGTTTTTTTTTTTTTTTTTTTTTTGGATAGGCAGGGAACGTTTTTTTTTCATTTTGTTTTGTTTGGGCTGTGCCCCCGTTAAAAAGATTTCACCTCATGGCGCTGTGGCAGGGGTGGGACTTGAGTTCCATGCTTTTCTCCTGTGAAAAATGGAACACAATGCCAGAATTCCCGGTTTTAACTAGGGACAGATGTAAGCGGGGGCTGCCTGCGTTTTTGGTGGTGTGTATGTAGATGGTTGTGTGTGTATATATATATAAATAAAGAAATTTTTTTATGGGTGCATACCCCATGCACAGAGGGCCAGTTTTAAATATAAGTTTATTTAATCCTACCAAAGTCTTAATTCTTTTTGTTGTATTATTATATATATTATATTTTTATTTTAAAAAAAATATATATATAAAATTTTATTTCACACAGAGAAAAAAATTTTTACTGGGGTTTATATCACATATTTTAAGGGGTTTTTTATCTCTCCTTTGTATACAGTAAATTTGTAGTGAGCCTGAAAACGAAAACAGAATTGAATAATATAGTCATCTGTTTAATTCAATTTTTAATTGTATCGGGCCCCTCCATATTCAGGATTTGCGTGGTTTAGATCCCAATACAGCGTCATTGACTTTGCAGACCCACCCGCCCCTTTGATGCCTTTTTTTTTACTGAAGGTACACAGCTTTTTTGCAGGGTGAGAAAAAATTGCGTCCCGGGCATGGCATTTTTTTTTCAGAGCTGATGAAGTTCCCGCATGTTGGCAGCAACCTGGCACACAGTATGTTTTATGGATCGTGCACATGAAGCATTTGTGTTGGGGCCTTAATAGATGATCCCGGGTATTGCCAATAATATTATCCAACCAGCATTCCTTTTAAATTTTCCAGTTTAAACATTCGGGTTTAATCGATGAAAAACAAAAGAAAGATCCCCACTGCCAATACTACGTAATGCATGTGCTCCCCAGGTTTTCCCGTTGCATCTAGAAAGTCTGTGAAAATAAAAAAAAAAATCTCCCCGTTTTTTTTTGTTTTTTTTTTCTTTTTAAACCTTTTTTTAAAATTCTGAATTTTATTTTTTGTGATCTGCTGGCTTGTGGGAAGGGGTTTTAAAGGGGCAGCGTTGGCATCCAAGAAATTAGCAAACAAAGGGGTACTGTGGGACAGGGCATGTGATTTAGTACTCGCTTGCACTGTTCCCCTTTCTTTACTTCGCGGATCTTATAGGCCTGGGAAAACCCCTCGCATCTTTTCTTTTTTTTATTTTTAAAAAATTTGTGGGCATTTTTTAAAAAATGCCTGAAGTTTTGCATAAAAAAAGTTCATTAGGTTTGAAATTTGTTTTTAAACTAAAATTTTAAGGGGAAGAGTTATCAAAGTAGAGCAAAACAAAAATGCTAAAAACCCTTTTATTCCCTTTTTTAAATTTTTAGGGGCTCTTTACCAAAAAATTAAAGGGGTTTTCCAGGACTTTAAAGGGGGTTGCTACTACAAGGATTTGCATTTTATGTTTTAAAGACTTGCAAATAAAATTCCTTTGCAATATGGCCCTTTTAACAGTGTCTTGATCTCCCTCTTGTGGGGGCGCATCACTCCTCGGGTTTGCTTAGCTACATCCTGTTCAATCTCTCATTAGGTTCCCAGCGTGGTTGTTGTAGAAAACCCCTTTCTACTGCAGCCTGTAAAAGCCAGTAAAACCCCTAAATTTCAAAATAAAACCCAAAAGAAAACAACAAGGAAAGAGGAATCAATTTGAGAAAACCCCTTTAAGTTACAGTCATATGCATTTTTTTTCCTCCGGACCCGCAAATAAAAAAAAGCCCCCAAAATTCTGTAGGGCCAGCCCTGTTTGAGTCCTTAGAAATGTTGGTTTTCCCTAGGATGGGAATAAACATCACATTGTTGGGGCCAATTTTTGACACAAAAACTAATTTTAAAACCCAGGAGGGGGCCCCCTAACAAGAAACAGTAAATGAAAAGGCTTGTACCTGTTCAGTGTTTGACCCTTTTCTGTTTTTGGGCTTCATATACGCTCAAAAACCACTATACCTGATAAAGGTCCAAGTGCTCATGAAGTGTGCCACGCCCTTCAGTTGGTTGAATGCTGGGGAAATTTGCCCCCACCAATTTTTGATATTAACATTTTTTGTATTAAAGGGTTGTCTCATCTCAAAGTTTGTAGGATGCATGAAAATTTAAATAATGCCCCCTTTACTCGTCACCCTGGTCAAGCTGTCTGTAATTAGCACTGAGCTTGTGTTTCAGACTTCGGGTAATTAGATAAATCCTGCGCAGGACCAGGGAAGCTTTCGAGTTAAAAAAAACAGCAGTAATTACTGTTTTTGTCTGAAACCCTGACGCACCCCGTGACCTGGGGTGATGCCACCCCCCTGCTACAGACAAACAAACAGGGGGGGGGGGGGGGAGTACACAGGTCGGTCATTGGGAAAAAAAAGCCCTCAAAAGGTGAAAAATCTTTTGTAGCTCCTTAACAAAAAAAAAGATGAAAAACGAATATATTTGGAAAAATTTTTTCTTTAGTGTTCAATACTTTTGAAAGCTATTCTTTTTGAGAAAACCCCTTTAAGCCCTTAAAAACCCCTTTTAAACCCCTTGTCGCACCTATTTTTTGCATGGGATTTTCAAAAAAATAAAATTGAAGTGTGTTTGCTGCTTTTTTTTTTTTCCGGTGAATTTTTATCTGTCAAAAAATTAATTGATCCTTCTATGATTTGCAAACAAAAAAACCTTTAAAAAAAATTCAATATCAATTTCCTAAGACTTTGTCAAAATCTCCAGCGGGGTTTAAATGCATTAAGTGGTATACTAATATATAACCCTTTTTCGTGTTTGGGGCACAGAGCCGGGCATGGCGGGGCATAGAGCCAGGAGGCTCCGGGGCCCCAACAAAAATTTATATAAGCAATGCAAAAGAAAAAACATGGTGGGGTATGGGGAGACACCGTGTATATGTATGACGGACGAAGGCTTACTATAAGGGCATGCCCCCACGGCAGGGTTTTCGGACTTTTTTCAGGGTTTGCTGTTTTTTCAGACCGCCTGAAAAAATGGCCGAAAAAAGCACAATTGTCCTATGGAAAACCCCTGCAGCGTCCCCCCTGGACGGGTTTTCCCCCCGGCGGTTTTGCCGGGCCCGGGCTTTGGGGAAAAATTTCATGAAAGGAAAGGAATATGAAAAAATTCAATGGAAGGGGGAGGGCTCTTTCCGTCATCACGGAGAAAATCCCCTTCCCCCGGCCGGGGGACGGCCCCAAAACCGGCCGGTTTTCCATGCCGGGGGATGCGCCCTAAGGCCCCGTTTTTACACGGTTATTTGCCGACGGATTGGCGCCGTATTCCGCGCCGGATTTTTCGCTTCAATACGGGCCCATCCGTGGGTTCATTACGGTAATCCACTCCTATAGAGAACATGGAAACCGTCGCTCCCCCCGCTCGGAAATCCGCGCGGGGGGGAAAAGTGACTCACATTTTTACGGCGCGGACGCGCCGTAAACAATGCTTTTTTTTGGGCCGGGAACGGAGCCCCGCGCGCTCCGCCCCCCCTCCCCCGCCCCGTATTTCCACGGCGGATTTTTTGGCTCAATACGGCGCCAAATCCGCCGTGAAAAGCCGGTGAAAACGGCCCCTTTGGGTTTTATTCAAACAGCAAAGGACAAAATCATCTCTGTTTTTGCCTCTCATTTCAAGCGGTTTGTGGACTGTTTTTAACCTCCAAACACCCCACTATGGGGGGATTATTCTTACTTTTTTTTTCAAAAAACCGAAAACGCCCCAAAAACCGCGCCAAAAACCGCCGGCTACATTTTTAGCGGTTTACATTCTCCCAATGTTAATTTTCCCCACAAAAAGGCGGAAATTTTTGCTTGTTCAAATTTTTGCGGGCTGAAAAACGCCCGGTGGAAAAAACCCTTTAGTGGAGAGAGTTTTTTGCGGGTTTTCGACGGTTCCTAAAACCGCAAACAGTCGGAAAAACCTTCCAAAAACCCTTGCCGTGGGGACATGCCCTAACTTCATATAAAACTGACCTACAGCAAGGACAAGGGCATGAGCCCTAATATCTAAAAATATATATGTATATGCACACACCCAGGGCCCGTCCCCATGGCAGGGTTTTCAGATGTTTTTTGGACTTGAAAACCGTCTGTAACCCGACTGTCAACCTTTTACATAAGAAAAACCATGCAGCACTCCCCACTGCACGGATTTTCGGTCGGACATTTTTTGACACAGCAGGCGTAACGAAAAACTTACAACGTGTTCATTCTTCTACCCGGTTTTCTGGCAGAACATGAACATGTGGGAGGGCTTGAATCTGAAAACTGCGGATAAAAACCGTCCCCCTGCGTGCCAAAAAAAGACAAACTACCAGTCGGAAAGTCCTACCAGTATTTTCTGTGCCGTGTGTATGCACCAGGAGTCATATGTTTTACTCTAGCCCCACTAGTCTGGGGCCTGTGCCAGAGTTTGTAATTGGTTATGTTGTTGATGTTCTAGACTTTTTAGATCTTATTGTAGTTTTGTGTGAGATAGTTTGAGGTGTTTCTGATGTTTTGCTATTTAATGTTTATTATTCTTAAAGCAGTATTCCCATCAATAACCTACTGTATGTCATCTATGCACTGCATCCCCATCAATTCTGAGAAGGGGTCACGGATCGCGTATTTCAATGGAGCATTTGTTGCACGTGTGCATTGCCTCTATGTTTACGTTCTCCGGGACTAAAAGAGGTAGTTGACTACAGACCTTTGTCATCACTGTCAGTCCCACAGAGTTGAATTGAAGGGTTACTTACATCTCAATGTTTTTTTTTAACCTGTAGGCAAAGGGAAATGAAGACTATTACCAAATACATTGTGTTCAATTTTTTTCTCATTTCAGATTAGAGCAGTTCTGCCTCGTTTGTTTAAAT